>CM035795.1:21459150-21501650 GCA_020466265.1 Siphamia tubifer | reverse complement strand
TTTTAATTGAATTTATTTATGGGCGGCATGGTGGTGCAGTGGTTAGCACTCGTGCCTCACAGCAAGAAGGACCCTGGTTCGAATCCCACACCAGACCTTTCTGTGTGGAGTTTGCATGTCCTCCCCGTTTTCGCCGGGCACTCCGGTTTCCTCCCACCATCCAAAGACATGCACTGATAGGTTAATTGGTTAATCTAAAATTGTCCATAGGTGTGAATGTGAGAGTGATTGTTTGTCTATGTATGTCAGCCCTGCGATGAACTGGAGACTCATACAGGGTGTACCCCGTCTTCGGCCATTGTAGCTGGATTAGGCTCCCAGTGACCCCCGTGACCCTAGTGAGGGTAAAGCGGGTTCAGATAATGAATGATGAATTAATTAATTAATTTTTTATTTTTTTTTTCACTTATTATTTTTAATAGTTTTTTTATATATTATTTTATCTTTGTTAAATTATTATTATTTTTTTACATTTTATTTTGTTTAAATATATTTTCAAATTGCACTCTCAGTTCATGGGAAGGTAAATAACATAAACAAATTCCAATATTAAGCAACTCAAGTGATTTGAAGCACAATTATAAACATAAACAGACCAGCTTTAATAGTTTTTAAGACAAATTCACAATTTACTGAAGCTGAAACAACAACTATGAAAACTCCAACTGTACTAATCTCTGCATCTTGGTCGACTCCTGACTGTTACATCTTTGAAGACAGAAGTATAAAACACCATCCTACATGTTCCAACATGAGTGACAGTTTGGACCAGATAGCGAGTTTTACAACACAATGATGTCAAAAACATAAAGTGGATATATCAGCATTTTCCTACATGGAGGATACTACACAGAAGTTCAAATAGGTCCTTCGAAATATATGACACTGGTTAGTTGATGATGTTAATCTGTTTATAGTGGCCACAAGAAAAACCCATGAGTTTAGGGGCCACATTCAATCCAGTATGATCTCAAAAGGACCAGACCAGTAAAATAATAACAGTGAAAAGAGTCAAATGACATTATAATAATGTTAACATCTATAATGTTTCCCTCAAAATGTGAATAACCACAACAATTTGACATGTCTTAAGACAAAAACAAGTATAACTTTAATTATTTTCTGCTTTACTCGATCAGTTTGTTATTTACACATGTGCAGAACCACTGATATTTCAATTGCAAATCCACAAAATGTTTAGTAACAGGCAGAATATTTGTAAAATTACACTTGTCTTCAGATATTTCAGCTGGTTCATATTTGTTCAGGTATTTATTCAGGTTTTTGTAAAAGGTTTTCATGTAATTTGACTTTTTTACATCATTATTATTATTATTATTATTATTATTATTATTATTATTATTATTATTATTATTATTATTATTATTATTATTATTATTATTATTATTATTATTATTATTAATAATAATAATAATAATAATAATAATAATAATAATAATAATAATAATAATAATAATAATAATAATAATAATAATAATAATAATATTTATAGGTAATTATAATGAATATTTTACTGGTCTGACCCAATTGAGGTCTAATTATTCTGTATGTAGAACCTGAATTAAAGTCATTTTTAATATCTTCATAATTATTCATCCTCGGGGCCAGATTGGACCCTCAGGTGGGTCAGATTTGGCTCCTGGGCCTTATGTTTGACACCTGTGTATTACATATTATATTCACTTTTTCTTTTTAAATATCTCTTATTTTGAACCCAGTCATTTAAAAACTTTTCTTTTTTACATTAACCAATTTATTTTTATAGTTAAACCTAACCAAACCAGGAGTATGACATAGTTTCTCCTCAGTATTGGAAAATGATGTTCACATAACCACTCTGCATATCAACAAATTACCCTCTAGGGACACCCTGAGCATCAATTTGTGACACAATAAAATGTTCTCAGTAATGTCATAAAATCAAAACGAGGATGTGTTGTAAATGATGTCAACCTACCTCATATAAAACACATCTTTTTCACACTATCACAGACAGAAACTAATAGATTTGTACTGTATTTATTCACAATAAAAGCAAATATAGGAAATTTAAAGTGGACGACATCCAGCCTAATTCACAGATTTAGTATTTGGGATTTATGGAGATTTAAGGTGATTACAGACTATTGTTCTAATTACCTGATATTACCTTAGAATGTGTGTTTTTTATCTCCAAGTATCTCCAATAAAGCAAGTACAATATTATATTATATTATAGTGCATTATTTCTTGAGTATTGGTTGTGGTTATTACAATCTATTAAACCCATAATGGACAACACACTCACTATCATAAGCAGTTTTCCTATTTATTTATTTATTTATTTATTTATTCCTGCCACCAAAGGGGAAAATTAAGTATATTCATTAGATTATAACAACTAATAATACACACTGAACAATTTAAGAAATTGCCTTACGACAAAACATCATGGCAGAGTTAACAGAGAAAAATACACATGTACAAATTCTAAGATAAAAAAAAAAAAAAACAGGAAATAATAAATTAAAAAAAAAGGGTAAGAAGTTGTAAATTGTGTTTGGTTTCAGCTCCTTTAACTTCAGCCACTGAGGGTTTATGCACAATAAGTCACCTGAATCACTAGTTAATCCAAGTAGAGTGTTGAATTAAACCATAAAAGTACTCTTTTATGATCCCTATAGGCTATGTGAGTGGACTGAATAACATAAAAAATTATGTTATATTAAGAGGTTCATATGTATCCAATCTTCATTAATCTCACACATTTGGGAGTACAGTTTTCACAGGGGTAATGAGTGGAGTGAATGTGTGGCCAGCATTTATGTTTGTACCACCCACCACCCACCAGAGATCAGGAAATGCCACTGAATAAGACTGCATACAAATATGAAGGCCCATTATTTACTGCCAGTATAAATATAGACATGTGTATATTCACCCTGTGGATGTTGAAGCCAAAGACACATTTGGTGCGAAGAAAAGGCTGCAAACTTACACTGTCTTACAAAGTAAAAAAGGCAGTAACTGCACAGACACCAAACTGAGAAAAATAACCTTAAAGTTCTGTTGTTGTTCAGACCCAGTAGTTGTAGGTAGATTATTGGATATGAGGCAGTTATTGTTACTGCATATTATCTAGTTCTACAAAACTAGATAGGGCGCCTTATATATTGATTCTGGTAGTGCTTAGTGACTGGGAATTGTGATTTTATCTCATAGCTTTGGCTTTTTATCTCATAAGTTTGGCTTTTTATGTCATAATTTGACTTTTTATCTCATAATTTTGGCTTTTTATCTCACAATTGTGTCTTTTTCTCTCATAATTGTGTCTTTTTATCTCATAATTTTGGCTTTTTATCTCATAATTGTGTCTTTTTATCTCATATTTTTGGCTTTTTATCTCATTATTTTGACTTCACTTAAAGTCCCTTACATATGAAAAACCTTCATAAAAACCATTCATTGACAGTGCACGTTATATTGCAGAAAACACAGTAATTCCATAATCTGTTTCAGTCTAATGAAGTGATTAACTGTAAACTATGGGGGCAGGGTCTTAAATGAACAGAACACTTACTGCCGTTTTACTTTGCTTTCCTAGTACTTTTTACAGTTACTGTACTAACACCCACCAACAACAGACATGAAACATTCTATTACATGACAAAGAATGATTTGAATGTTGGAAAAAACACAATAACTAAATTTTGCCAAAAAAAGCAGTTTTTGTCTTTTTGCTTTGTAGGTCAGTAGGTCGTACATTCTCACAAAAGAAGGTGCAGTAGGGGTACAAATCAATAAACACCAATATACTTTACTTTACCAATGTACAGGATCAGTGTTGTACCTGAACGCGTTCATTGAACGATCGTTCACGAACGATATCATATTTTTTGATGAACGTGAACAACTCGTTCACTTTTGGCAAATGAACGGGAAGTTGTGAACGCGGTTATTCTGACATGTATTGAACTGCGCTCTTATGTAGTTCATATTTCGTTCTTATCACATTGTAATTATTGAGTCCTATAAGGAATAAAATGGGATCAAAACACAGTATTATCATAGATGTCATTTTTGTATTATTCTGAACAAATGTTGGCAACATAATGTTGTGGAATAACCAATGAGAAGAGTTTTGGGCGGAGCAGAGAGAGAGAGAGAGAGAGAGAGAGAGAGAGAGAGAGAGAGAGAGAGGGTGCAGAGAGTTTTTGGGAGCGGAGAAAAAGAGTTAAATGTACAGAGTGTGACCAGCGACCGGATCAGGTGTTGTCCCATTCTTGGAAATAAACATTGAAAACGAAGCTCACTGAAACAGCTCCTTGTGTTCTAAGAACCTGCAGAGGGAAGTTAACCCCAGGAGGAGGACGACATTTTTCCCTGATTTCCTGACTACGGTCAGGATAACATCAGGAACGGTTAATAATAAGTTTACAATAATAACACAAAAAAAGAATAAAAAAAAAAGAACGAAAAAGTTCATTTTGGGATCCATGAACTTCTAGTTCATAATTTGGAAGAATGAACGATGAACTGAACTAATTCATATTGAGTAACTTGAACTGAACTTTGAACTAGTTCCTAATCAAGGTGAACTTTCCCAACACTGTACAGGATAAAAGGATTAAAAGAGGATACCATTGAATTGCATTCATCAGATCCTCCAAATTAAAAAAAAACTGTGATGTCATTTTGGAACCAAACTCTTCAAATAGTACTAAGTATATTCCTGTTAGTGTTATATTTATATTTACTAGATTTACTTCCAGTCTACTTGTGTTGTTCCAGTTATTGCCTATCTCGCGTCTTTCATCTGGAACTAATTAAATGTATTTATTTTTATTTCTTTGGACTGTACCAAACCAGGCTGCATTGATTCCACCTCTGACTCTGCAGAGATGTTTAATTGCTTCACATCAACACAACCTCTCACAGTATGTTTCATGTATAGAATAACATAGAGAATAATAGTGAGACTCACAAACAAAAGTAGCTGAACTCTGAGCACATTCTGCAGACAAAGACCAGAATATTTCAGCCAAATGCACAGAGGGAGCTACTGATTCTGTTCGACTGAGATGGAGACCTGGAGTGGCCTCATCTTCAAGCAACACAACACTTCCATTCTCCTGGAACAAACAACATGTTATCCACACCTCCAGTCTCTCCTTGATTTAACTCAAGCTGTGGAGTGAATAAAATAAACCAACTCACCAATTGAGAAGGGATAAAAACAACAACAAAAACAAAAAAAAAAACACACATAAACTGTTAACCCTGATGTTATTTAGAAGCAAATGTTCGAAGTAAGCTTTAATTTAACCCACAAAAACCCACTGTGACTTTTATGTTAAGGATTTTTTTCTTTCTATTTAACCTTTCTTAAGTGATTTATCACCATTTCCTATAATATTATTGTCTGTATTTTGCATTTTTTCCATAAAAACCTGGAATTTTCCTGTGTTTAATTTGCTAATATTGTATGGAAATTCATTGGTGGCTCCTGGCATTTTATCAGGTGGTGCAAGTTTTCCTTGTTATGTCCATAAGCACCATAAAACTCCATAGGACTGAGGTATATACACTCTATGTGCATTGGAGCCAGCATATTATTATTATTATTATTATTATTATTATTATTATTATTATTATTATTATTATTATTATTATTATTATTATTATTATTATTATTATTATTATTATTATTATTATTATTATTATTATTATTATTATTATATCTTGTATTAAAACATAAATGTGCTTATTATCATCTTCTCATCATTCTTATATCATTCATACTTTACAAAATGGAAAAGCTACCATCAGATTGAAGTTTATTTAGTCTCTTTGTGAAGACAGTAGTCCACTCAGTGACTCATGTCCTCTTTGGCTGTGGGTAAATCCAGTCTATCCCAAAAACAACTCTGGAAACAAGTTATCATTAGTTGGTATTTTATCCACAAAGTGATGGGAACACACAACAACATATCAGGGTGGATTTTTAAAATCCAATACCATCATCCAGGCCCATGAAAAAAATGAGCCTTGTGAAAAAATAAAAACAACAGAGGGCACGAACATTGCCTCTTGGCAGCAGGTTTGTGGTCAAAACACTTTCTGTCTAACCACTCATACAGGTGTTTTCTTGCGTTTTTACAAACAACAACAGCACATATAGTTCCCAAACCACTTTTCCTGTTGAAGTCATTTTTCTCACTGAATCACTGCGTTTATATTGGAGTTAACTGGAGGGAGGAGCCAGAATGGAAGTGAAAAGCACATGTGGGAGGAGTTCAGGAAGTAAAGCGGAAATGGGTCAAAAACTTGTCTATAGGATTATATGCAACTTTTTGTCACTTGGTGTTAATGAGGGTTAAAAAAGGACCATTGTGTAAGTTTGTGAAAATCTTTTGTAAAGGTTCATACTCGTGCCTTCCAAAGATAAATGTAAAATGACATTATTTTTAACCAACAGGTGCAGTGTTTGTATATCTGCTTTACAGGTAAACAAAGAAACAGTTGTAAACACTGCACCTGTTGATTAAAAATAATCAAATTTTACATTTACACTAGTATGAACCTTTACAACACATTAACAAATAGGTAATAAATGGTTAATACATAGTGAATTGTGTGTAGGTATTATAAAGTGTTACCGTACATTTTTACATCTGTGTATGTGTGTATTTTTAAACATTTTTTAAACATATTTTAACATCTATGTACGTTTTCTAATGTCTATTTTTTGCCACTCACATGTGCTGTAGTTGGTTTTAATTTAAATTTAAATTTTACTTGGTTCAGGATTTTTTTTTAATATATCATTATCAGAGTCTGGATGATGAATTGATCATTAATTGATAGTGTGCTGGAAGAGGGAAATATCAACAGTGGTATTTTTTTTTCCACACAAGTAGCTTTACTTTTACTTAAGTACAATATGTCAGTAGTTTTACCATCTGTGGAAGTGAAGTGAGTTAGAGGAAAAAGTTGATGAGATTTTTAACAGTAGATACTCAGGGGCTGAACACATCATTTCATTCTAATTCTATATTCATCATCCGTCCGTTTGAGTTCATCCTTGTAAAAACAACTATGATTATAGTTCCAACACCAAAGTGCTGTTTTCATCCCGAGTGTCTTGTGTTTGATTGGGAGGCATTCTCTTCAAATCACAGATCTGTTTTCTGTGTCTGCACCCACATCTGCTGTGGAGGTCAAAAAGTTATCTGGGATGTATTTGCACAGAGCTGCTGGTGAAGTAGATAAGCGTTCCCTTTTTCCCCTTCTGTCCTGCTTGTGAAGTCAAACTTTGAAAATAAATAAACAAATAAATAAATAAACGCTCGTCACTTGGGGTCACTGATGTGGACATCGAACAGAATTTTTAATATTTAGTACAAACTTTTGGATCTAGATCAGTGGTTCTTAACTTGGGTTCGGTGAGTCAGTCTCAGGGGTTCGGCAGAGGTCAAGACACGCACCTGAGTCATGTGATTCATGAGGACACACCCCCCTTGACCATCACTGGCTACAGGTGATCATGTTACATTTCTTGGCCAATTTGTGCTGTGGGGAATTTGATGTGTACATTGTGTGCTTTCTTTAATATTTTAAGTCATAACTATGTCGAGCAAAAATAAAAAATATATTTTTAAAAAAAATAAAAAGTGGTCAGACAACTATGGATTCACGTGAATGAATAATAATGAATAATAAAATAAATTATAAGTAAGGTACGTACTGCAGTTCATGCATTCTAATGGTTTTGTTCTTTGAACACAGTGATGTTAATGAACGGTTAATTTTGTGCACCAGTAAAACATATACCTTTGTCTTGAATTTGAAAAAAAAAAATAAAATAAAATAAATTAAAAAAAATATATATATATATTTTTTTAATTTATTTATTTATTCAATGAAGACGGGTTCATTGAATGAGCATATGAAACTGACGAGGTTCAGTACCTCCAACAAGGTTAAGAATCACTGATCTAGAGAAATCTAAACAAACAAACAAACAAACAAAAATACCATTAATAGCATAAATATCGAAAAGTTGTCAAATTGCAACATATTAAAAAAAATTGAAATTTGTGGAATAATAAATGCCTCATGTCTAATAATCTACCTACAACTACTGGGGCTGAACAACAAGAGGTCATTCAGGTCATTTTTCTCAGTTTGGTGTCTGTGCAGTTACTGCCTTTTTACTTTTAGGACAGTATTCATGGAGTGCGTAGTGATCATAGTGTATGAAAAGGAGAGCACTGTGTAGAGTGTGTAATTTGGAACACACCCAATGTGTTCTTGCTCATTCTTGGGTTGATTATTCTCCAACAGATGTACATTACATCAGTGTTTTAACCCTAGGTTTAGGTTTAGGATTAAAGTTAAGGTTAACTCTGACCTAGACTAGACGAACACCAGAGTTAGGGTAAGGATAAGCTAGGGGCTAGACTAAATGATGAGGGTAAGGATAAGCTAGGGACTAGACTAAATGATGCCCCCTACTGCTCTAGAGGGGTACTGATATTCTTACTTAAACCCATTAGGTTCTTTTGACAGAAAATAGTAAGGATTTTGTATTTCATGTTAAAACTACATCATTTAAAAACATATTTAACCACAAAACATGAATTCGTATAATAGAAATGACATGTTATGTTCTTACAACAGACACCCATTTTGCATGTTTTGAGTATAAATACTTTTAAAGTTCACTTTCTCCTTGTGTCACAGCCAGTGAAATTCAAAACGAGTTGTACCCATTGTGTTTTTTTTGTTTTTTTTGTAAGAAAATGATTTAGTCGCACATGGTAAAGTGTAGTAATGTGGCATAATAGATGAGACATGACCTCGCCTTGTAGAGGATCCTGCAACATTGATATTAATAATGGAGTATTTCAGGGGCTGTGGGTGGGTTGTATGAGGCTACAAATGCCAGGTGAAAGCCTGCACTACATCTATATTTCACTAGGACACTGCAGCCCTGAAAATACAACAGAACTAAAAGAAATGTGCTTAACGTTTAGAGCAAAACCACAAGACTGATCTTCGTAGGAGTCGTACTGGGAATGTCACAGAAGCTTGTTGACAGAACAAACTATGATGCAGAAACAGTAGTGTATGTATCCTTAGGTACATATATTACACTGGTTTACAAGTAAAATCCTTCCAGAATAAAACTATTGAAATGTTACCATGTGTGTTACTGATAAAAAAAAAAAAACTTAAAGCTGTCATTCCATGGTTATTTCATTCATATTACTGTGTTCTCCATTGCTATTGAATACATTGGGTGTTGGTTCTATTAAAAAAAAAAAAAGTCTCCAAACATTTCCAATTGTTTTTTCATGGTAGGAAAATGACTTGAGGTCGAACAACAGAGTTTACCGGTACTTCCTTATCCATGACGCGGTGATGAGGCATCTCTGATTGGCTATGAATACAGAACACTTACCCCTCCCCTCTTGCTATCTGTGTGTTTATCTTTACCAGAGTAGCATCCAGTTAGGTTTTGCTTGTTTTGAAAACATGCAGGGAAAAAATGATGCATGAGCACATGAACCAGTTTGATCCACCATTTTTTTTCCAGTTTGTGCAGCAGCTACTGTGATGCCATCTTCTCTTATAGATGCTAATGCTACTTCAGATTCACTGGCGGGAACAGGTTTAACCCCATGTGGGTGACGCTAAAGTCCATCTGACGTCAGACGGCCTGGCTTTTTCTGGGTCCCTCGTTCCTCTTACTGTTTTCTGTGAATGCAGTATGCAGCCAGTGGAGGTGACAAACCACTGTCAAAGGCAACATGTGTCGGTAACTCGGGGTGACCCATCAGATTCCAAGAGGAGCATGGAAAAGTGGTTTTCAGCAGAATGACACCACATTACATATAATAAATCATAGTTTAACAGTACATATGAAATATACTGAGCTGCAGCAGCGTACCCTATACCTTGTCTTGGTGTTGTTGTCTTTTTTTCTACTACGTCTGCTTCAACTCTGCTGCTTTTGTTTAGTTCAATCAATCAATCAATCAAACTTTATTTATATAGCACTTTTCATACATGGTGCATGTAACACAAAGTGCTTTACATCAGACCCCCCATCATCCCGCAATTGTAGGAACAAGTTAAAAGATTTACCGAATTAAAAAGAATAGAATAAATAAATAATAATGTTAATAAAATAAAAGTACATAATACATAAAATAGCAGAGTAAAATAATGTTAAGAGTAAAATTTAACTAAAAGCTAGGTTAAAAAGATAGGTTTTCAGTTTACCCTTCAAAATATGAACACTCGCAGCAGACCTCAGATCCTCATGGCGACTGTTCCATAGTTTGGGGAAATACAAACGGAATGAGACCTCACCATGTGTTTTAGTGTGAACTCTACAGACAATTAAAAACTGACTACCTGAGGGTCTGAGGGTCTGAGACGGCTCATATGTTAAAAGCAGATCTGATAAATAAACAGAGCCACAACCATTAAGACTCTTAAAACAACTCTATCCAAGTCTACATTTCCTTATTTTGTTTGCACAGCATTAACATTCATGTATTTTTTTTAATGCTAAATAAAATGAAAAAAAAATGGAGCTGGGACACACCATGACATTAGCCTTACACCCCAGAGAAGTAAAGTAATGGGATTTATAAAGCAAACCCAGCCCAGTGGAGGACCAGCAGAGCCCCCAGCACTTTAATCACATCAGCTTTTCTTGTAAGGACAATGATTTCAAGAGGACAATAATAAGCACTAATTAGATTTTCTAGTAGAATTCATTTATTAAACTACACTAGCGTCTGTTGCCTTGTGACTTACAAATGTAAATGAAGACATGATCCTGCTTGAGTAAATTGCTGAAACAATTTCCTTTTGTCAATGAGTAATAAAATTGCTCTGACACAAAGCTTTCCTGCCACTGGAGAGGTCTGCATTATGTAAAGAAGCTCTAGGAAGGCTGTATTTTAAAAAAGAGGGAGAGAAGTAAGAGTCTGTGGCTGTTACATAACTATAATCGGTGTCTGGTGTGAGGTGAGGAAAAGCAGGATAACCGAAGTCAAAAAAGACAGTTTACATGATGCTTTTTAATTCTGAATTATTGTTTCTGAATAAAATGATTCAGAATTAAAGCCATTTCCTGTGTTTTTACATGGAAATGTTAATACAGAAAAAAGGTTTCTATGGGAAATGAGTGTATTCTGCTCTATTTAATTGGACTTTAAGAGTTAAAGTCATAGAGTACTTGATTATATTATGAGTGTTGTAAGATAGAAAATGTGCAACTATCATCCCAACACTTCAAAGTAATCATATTTTGGGAGAAATTGTCATAAACAAACAAAACGCATACAATGTAGCCATTTTAATAGCATTTTAATTTGAAAACAGTACTTCACAATATACCTGTAGTAGCTACTGGGTAAACGATGACACAAAAAGAATGCAATACATTCTCTTCAACACGAGACATTGAAGGTCCAGTAGCACAATGGTGCAACACAGCAGCAGATGGGTTAAGTAAAATGTAGTGGGTGATACGTCACAAGTGTCAGAACTAGCTACACTGAAGAAGAATTTCAGTCTCCATTCACACATATGTTTTGTCATATGTCATAAGTGACCAGGATGCACCAAAGGATTAAGGCATAACATAGTTAAAATTTAGAAATGTCAGGTTTTTTTTTCAAGTTATTCACATTGTTTTTTGTTTGGAAAGTACACTTGATAAGATTTAGATTTGTGCAGAGTAATTGTATTCGTGCTGGAACTATATAATACAGTAGAATATAACACTTGTGTTTACTCAGATCTGCACTTATATAGCAATTAAAACCAAGTGTTCAAATATTTGGAAAGTAATAGTACTTTTTCAATTTAAATTAACTTAGCATTATGGAAGTTTAAAGTAAAGCTCTGCAGGGTTCTTTTAACTACCACCTCTGGTCTGCACCTAACTGTGAAAACATATTACATAAGGAAATCTTGCATGAATTGCTCAATTAATCACTATGATTTATTTCAATTCATGCAATAGCCTTAGATTACTGCCTATAATTTAATGAATGGTGTTGAATAGTACTTTGCCTATCATTGTCTTCCTTTTGAATGAGAGTAAATTACAAGAAAAAAAAAACATAATTTATGAAAATTGTGCGCCAGAAATACAGAGCAATTACCATTTGACCTTCACTAATTCTTGCTGCTTCACGCATGTCGTAGTATTATGCAAATTATATGAGAAAAATGAGTTCACCTGATACTGCTTCTTAATACAGTCACATCTGGGCTTGAGCTGCATGAAGCAGAGTATAATATATTTGTGCACGTGTGCATACTGGAGTCCACTGGGGGGCTCATTCCACTAGAACGGAGAGAAATGTCACTGTAGACAACCGAGAGTGTGAAAAAAAATATCTGTTTGCTAAAAATATCTACCTAACCGGTTTGACAGAAACCATGTGAAGAAGCTCAGAGCAGATGAAATGGGCAGAATAATTGTTCTTAGCTGTGAGTTTAGAGGATAGGTCATGATAAATAGATTCATCTTTCACCTCCATCATGTCCCTAAACTGTTTCAAGGTGACCTGAAGTGTTTAGGATTGTGGATACATGCATCAGCGAGTACCTTTCCTCTGGGTTGGTGTAGGATATTTGTAGTATATCAGCTGGGAAGTGCATTCTGAAGTGGATCTGTGTCCTATATTCATGGGTATCGCAGCTGTGGGGGATGGGGGCGTTGCGACACCCCCACTTTTCCAATCAGATGATTTCATACCCCCCACTCTTTCCTGAGGTCCTGTGTTTTAATGGATCCAGGAAACGGACGGAGAGTTGGTCTCACCTACTTTTTATTTCGGGATAAACAGTTACCGTCAGTTGTAATCACGCCAAACAAACACCAATAACATTTCGGGGCTGTTACAATACCTATGGTTTAAACTGTTTACCCGCCCAGGCGGCACAGCAGCATATGTAAATGAAGCGCACCTCAGTTCTCTGGGCGAAATTCTTCTTCGTGGTGTTAGCAAACAGTCATCAACCAGTAAGTAATGAGGAATGATGCTGTTGTTAAACTAAGTTAACTAAACTATGTCTTGTTCTGTGACATTTACCCTAAGACAGTGGTTCTCAAACTTTTTTCAGTGATGTTCCCCCTGAGGAACATATTCTTAGTCGTCTCCCCTGACATGGACAAAACACTTTTGTAAGAAAAAAGAACAGTGTCTGTAAAATCAGTGTCTGATTTTTTTAAAATCAAAAAGAACAGTTTTTTTATCTCATAATTTTGACATTTTATCTCATCCTTTTTACTTTTTATATCATAATTTTTTTTTACTTTTTATCTACTATTTACTTATATATATATATATATATATATATATATATATATATATATATATATATATATATATATATATATATATATATATATATATATATATATATATATAAAAAATAAACAAAAATGTTCCCCTCGCCCCACGTGGGCGGTGTCTCCTTCAGACTCGGGTCCTCTACCAGAGGCCTGGGAGCCTGAGGGTTCTGTGCAGGATCTTAGCTGTTCCTAACAATGCGCTCTTTTGTACAGAGATCTCTGATGTTGTTCCTGGTATCTGCTGGAACCATTCTCCCAGCTTGGGGGTCACTGCCCCTAGTGCTCCGATCACTACTATACTACTATATATACTATATACTATATATATATATATATATATATATATATATATATATATATATATATATATATATATATATATATATATATATATATATATATATATATATATATATATATTATTATTATTTTTTTTTTTTGTACAATTTTAATAGACTTATAATGGGGACACTTTCAAATGTCTATAAAAAACTAAATTAAAAAAATATGCATCCACAGGGTTGAATGTTCTACATTTACACAGTTTAATTCACTGATCATACACTATTCAGTCCCCTAAAAGTCACACATACAATATTTGAAGACATTCACTGTAACATATTTTTTCCACTTAATGCTTATAATAAGATTCATAATATATTTTCCATTCACACTTGTATTCATTTTTGATTATTGATGATGGAGAATTGAACCATCCTAAATTAAAGCCTGGACTTTATGGAGGCTAATCCATGTGTGAAAATGATATCTCATTCTCCCTGAACCACTCTGTCATGAGTCTGATGACCATGATTAATCCTGGCATTGGCCAATATATTTGACATTAGAGACATAAGACTCTAGACAAAAGTTAGAGTTCAATTATTTGTTACAGCTTAAACATTACCAACCACTGCCATAATTACTGATGGAAGGATCTGAACTATTTGCTTCGTTAAATCCAGTGTCAGCCTCTTGGTGCTGAGAAACATTACATTACATCTGCACCTTTTTTTGGATTAAACACTGTACGATCAGTGAATTAAACTGTGTACATATATAGTTACAGAATGTGGATGTATTACACTGGAAACATTTGTTAAAACAAGCCTTGCCAAGCATAACAGACCCTGCCACTCGAACATATTACAGTTTATTTTGGCATCTATCCAGTTAATGTCATCATGTCTTCACATGTACTGATGTCAGAATATCAATTGTCTTTATATGTGCCAAGTTTGAAGTAAATTGGCAATCATTTTTATAGACAATGAAAACTTTGACGTTTCGCTCTGTATCCATAAATGAGAAGTGTATATACAGCAGAGGTGGTCAAAGTACTCACATTCTGTACAGCTACCGGTGTGAAAAAATACTCTGATAAAATTAGAAGTACTGATGCAATTCCTTTACTGAAGTAAAAGTAAAAAAGTACAACTTCTCAATTGTAATAAAGTAAAAAAGTAAAACTGCTTTTTTTTTCCACAGATGAAAAAATATTTATTTAAGCAGGAGAAAACTGAAACACAAGTAAAAAATATCCAGAAATAAATTGTGAGATAAAAACATATAATTATTAAGTTATTATAATTATTAGTTATTATTATTAGTCATAATTTCTGATTTGCTGATTTATTACTAATTTTTCTTTAATATCATTCTGAGAATGTAAAGAGTATAACGTACAGATATTTATATAAATGTACAGAGTGTAAGGTACATATATTTATACAAAAATGTAGGGAGTAAAAGTAAAAGGTTTCGAGAAAAATAAATACTCAAGTAAAGTACAAATACCCAAAAAAATCTACTTCAGTACAATAAAGGAAGTACTTCTGCATAGTTACTTCTACCTCTGATATACAGTATATGTATAGCATCAATATATCAACCTCAGTATGAAGACAAAATAAGAAAAAATATATACATAACAGTTTTAAATTTGTCTGGGTACCTAATAATATTAATAAAATTAAGAATTTAAGAAAATAGAACAAAAGACAAAAAAATAACAATGTGGCCCACAAATGACAAAAAAAAAAAAAAAATCAAATCATTCAACAAAAAGTTTAATTGCAACTGGGCCATAAAGTATGGTAATATCTATTAAACTGATGATACAAGGCTAAAGGACATAACATGTCTTTAGCTGTCAGTCATGTATTTGACTCCCCTAATTCTCTGAAAACCTCCTATAAACTAACAAAATCTCTCATCAAATGGGAGATTTTCTACAACCAGAGCAGTGTCAACAGGAGGGATAGAGGTCTGTTTTTGCATCACATTACTTGAACTGCAATGTCCTGAAAGCTGGAATTTCTACCCAGTAATATGATGATACACAAGGTGTACGTAAGTAGTGGGTGGAGGAAGTGTGCTGTTACCCATTGATTTGTAAACGGCTATTTTGACGCCTAAAGCTTGTAATTTGACTGTTACCATTATTGTCTTTTGGAGCTAGAAGTGACCATATTTGGATTAAAAAAAATATAGCACTAAGGACACAAAACCAACATTTAGTGTATATGGATGAGCTAATGCTAAATGCTAACTCACTCAGTACAGTATGTGTACATGCACTTAGAAATTTTAAATATTGCTGTGGCAACTGGAGAACATCAGCCAAATGATATGTCTCTAGATTATGTTTGTGACGTTCAGACCTAATAAATTACAAAACAGGAGGGGAGCAGGAGATGGGTCTGAAATACGGGAAAGTCCCACGACATACAGGATTGTTGGCAGTTATGACTCCCAGACAGTGATGCTACACACCATTTTGTGTTTGCATGCTTCCAGTTAGCGCCATAGATAGGTAGGTAGGTAGGTAGGTAGGTAGATAGATAGATAGATAGATAGATAGATAGATAGATAGATAGATAGATAGATAGATAGATAGATAGATAGATAGATAGATAGATAGATAGATAGATAGATAGATAGATAGATAGATAGATAGATAGATAGATAGATAGATAGATAGATAGATAGATAGATAGATAGATAGATAGATAGATAGATAGATAGATAGATAGATAGATAATCTCCCAAGGGAGAATGTCAAGTGTCTGGCAGTAAAATACAGTCACACCAAGAACACACAAACAAACAAACAAACAAACAAACAAGCAATAACTTAACAAAAGCAGGTGATTTGAATCAGACGTACTAGAAGGACAACACACAGAGAAGACATGGACCACAATTATGCAGCAGTTCAGTATATTCTTTACGTACTGTTCACTGTGGTTTATTACAGTAACGTACATGTTGTCATGTCGTGTCTCTGGTCACTTCCTGAAGGGGGCGTGTCTTAATTGAGACGAATAAATTTGATTTGAATTACATTGTGTGACTTGGATACTCCAACTTCTAAAAGCTTGATTTGATCATAGTCTGATTAAGGTGTTTACATAGCTTTAAAAAGTTCAATTTTAATTGGAGTAAGGCAATAATTCAAATTCCTCTAAGTGCATGTCAATGTACCAACTGACATGGTAAAAAAGATCATAAAGCATTATGCAATATCATTTAATGGTCATGTTAGTGGAATCTCTTAATTACAACTTCAGTGCTTTTCCAGTCACCCAGAGCACTTTACATTATTGATCCATTATTCATTGCACTCGCTGGTGATGGTAAACTACATCTGTAACCACAGCTTCCCTGGAGCAGACTGATAGAAGTGTGACTGCCAATTCACACCAAACAGCCCCTCCCACCACCACACACTGGACACAACAGACTGAAAAGGACAGAGCAGGATTCGAACTGCCAACCCACTCTACAGCCTGAGTCGTGGATGCTTCCTCCACAGTTAAGACATTAGGAATGTGCGTTCTTAAATAAATGAGAAACTCTAAAAGTCCAACTCTACAAGTAAATGAGACTCCTTCCACACCTGTCAATCAAAGCCCAGCACAACATCAGACATCAGAGGCTTCTATTTGATCTGAGATCTGATTGAAGATGGACCACTGAAAGACTTAAAAGCATGTTTAGATCATACAAATACGACTAAAGTGACTAGAGGAAAGAAATCACTACGTTTGATTTTCTAGCTGAAGTTGTTGCCTCTAAATTTTACCTTAAGGAGTTTAATGGCACTGACATTGGAATGCAGATATTACAAAAACAACTAGAAAAGCACATGGAGAGCGCAGACTCCACCAAGGCAGATCAGCCAACTCTCCTGAATGCTCTAAATGCAACTGACCCATAATACTGTTCACCTTATGCACTACCTGACTTTTACAGCTGTATTTATACATACTTGGTGCAATACTGTGTCTTGTTGTTTTTTTGTTATAACTGAGTTTTTGTTATTTTGCACTATTAGATTTGATCTTTTACTCTCTTTTTATATTTGTACTTTTTTTATATTCACATATCTTGTACATATTACTTTGATACCAAGTGATATTTTTGTATTCTGTTTTTAATTATTGCACATTTGCACGAGAGAGAGGTCAGAGGATGTCATTTTATCTGTTCTGTATGTTGTGCATATGACATATTTGACAATAAAATTGACTTTGACTTTGAATACATGTTGTTAGAATATAGGAAAAATAGGTTAAAGTACAAATTTGTTGAAGTAAAATAAAAATAAAAAAATATTCCCATTTACTTTGAATGGGTAAAATATGTGAAAGGGGCGGGGTTTGTTGAGCCTGGCACCGCTCGTTAAGCTATTTCATTGGACAATCAAAAAATGACTTATCAGGGCAAATGTGTCTTCCAAACTATATCTGTAGTAACTTGCACAAGATAAAATAAGTTAGTATAGATTTATATATATATATATAGTTGAATGATAACAAAAAGGTTTTTCTATGTTGTCATGGATATCTGATATTTCTCAAAAATAGATTATAGGAGACATTGAAATGCTTGTGTGCAGTATGGGGGAAATGCAATCATTCATCAGTCAAACCCTGGGAATGAACCATGTGGAATAAAGTACAAAACTGCATCAGAGGTTTAACATGACACATCCTCCTCTCAGTGGGATAAAGAAACTGGGTTTTCTTTAGAGGCTCCTACACTTTTGTATACTTAACTTGCAGAAAAGGTGTTTGAAGGTGCCACAACTCCCACATAAAAAAACCCATCATGATGTTATTAAATGACCTTTAGAGTACGTGTCCTTCAGTATGTGCAACTCATGTCCAAAAGTATGTCCTCACCACACTAGAACTATTCCAATATGTGCATTATATTCGTACGAGTCCACCAAACTCTCCATGACTTATCTGCATGACAAAGGAACACATGGAATTAAATATAATTGGAGAGATCAAAGATGATCCAAAACACCATTATAATAAGAAAAATATAATCACAAATGACAGCACCAAGAATATAAATGAGAAACTTTTGACAATTGCACAGGCTAAACATGTCCCTCTAAGATGATATATCCTTAATCTACCAGTGTTATATTTGCATCCTATTAACTTATGGAGATAACAATGTAAAATGCAATTAATTGGATAGCAATGACAACATCTTCTGAGCCAGATTGTGTCTGTATTTGTTGCTGTTGATGTCTGATTCTCATGTTTTGGATGCTTTCCCTTTGGATTCTTGCCTGTTTGATTTTTTTAGTATACTTTTTTTGATTGTCTATTTTTATTATTATTCATAACTTTTGTTTTTCTTGTCCATATGTTTGGATTGTTTTGCTACAAAACCACTAGGGCTACACAATTTTTTTAAAACCCTGCAATATATGTATATTGCGATATGGAAAAAATACTCAGGAGTATTTACAGCTGTGTGATGCCAACGTAAATGGTCAAACAGATTAGCTGTGGACACAGAAGATACGTTCCAGTATCATCCTTCTTGTAGCTGAAATAATATAACATTAATAATAATAATAAGAAATATAAATACGAAAACGGAAAATAATAAACAAATAAATAAATGATAAAAAAAATAAATAAATCAAATTAAATAAATAAATACTTTTAAAATAAAAATATATACAAATACATCAACACATAAAAACAAATAATAAAGAAATACACTTAAAATGAAATAAATAAATAAAAATTAAACATGTATACAATTATAAAAAAAAATAACAAAAAAAATCTGCAAATAAGTAAAAATAAATAAAATAAAATAATTGCAATACTTGCGATGTGACCATTACGCACACATACATTGTCGATGCCAGTGCTCAAACATGATATTGTGCAGCTCTAAAAACCCTAACACATACAGTCCTGTTCTGTCTGAGCAACGATGGTACCAGATCCTTTCTCTGGAGGGTCAGGTGCATCTTATTTCATTCCAACTGTCTCTACAAAGTACAGCTACTGACAGAAGATTGGGTTTGCAATCTATTTTCCTAAAACCTGTGTATGGAGAGACGATGAATATCAGAAAAAGAATCACATTCTGTCCACAACGGTAAGTGTCTAAATGAGCTAACAGCGTCAACATGGGCAGGTGCATGTGCTGTGTACATTGGATCGACAGATGGATGGGGCTGTGGCAGCTCTTACCATCTTCCTTGGCAGCAGGTGGATCATTTTTAAATGGAGCTGTAAGGATTTTAGATCGTATTAGGATGTCACTGTAACAGACAGCTATAGAAGTGGCTGGAAATCAGTCAATTTACGACTAGACGAGAACGCTGACAGCCACAGAGTGGACACTTGAGGTGGAAAAAAAAAATGTCAACTGCGCTTCATTTCTCTCGCAGATAAAAAAAAAAAAAAAATAGACCATGTTTTCGGAAAGTGCAATACATCTAATCCACCACAGTTGTTATTGTTGTTGTTTTGTCACTTAATTTTTATTCGTTATTCAACATTTTGTCAAATAGAATGTTTTAACAACAACTGACAAAGAAAAGAAAGAAGGAAAATAAATAAATATAACAGTCGCCAATAGATAATAGTCACAGTCTAATAAAAATCATTTCAGAAATATTAATCAAGTTACCATATTTTCAGGACTATAAGACACACTTAAAAGCCTTTCATTGTTTCAAAAATCATAGTGCACCTTATTTTAAATTTAGATAGCCTTTATATTATAATAATAATAATAATAATAATAATAATAATAATAATAATAATAATAATAATAATAATAATAATAATAATAATAATAATAATAATAATAATAATAATAATAATAATAATAATAATAAAATAATAAATAAAATATGTTAGTAATGCGTGAATAAAAACATATATTTATATATTAATATTTAACAATACCCCACACAGCCCAGAATACAGAGTGAATGCTAGTTCAGAAAATTCCACACCTTTACACTAATCCTGCTTTCATTCCACTGACTATAAAGACTGTACTATCATTTCAGTTGTTCTATATTGTGCTTCTTGATTGAATCATGTTAAAATCTGAATCTCCTGGGACATCGTTTTTATCCAACATCAACCACTGAAATACATTTAATTATCCAAGCATTTGGGAAACTGGGAGCTCATAAACGTCTTCTCAAAAAGTTGTCATTTTTAAACAATACCAGAAGATGTGAGTGGATATATCCAGTTTATTATTTGGTTGTTATATGTTTACAAGAAGACTCTATAAAACACTTCCATCCAGCTGGCAACCAAACCGCATCGAGTGTCTTCAAATGCATTAGCAGCCAGTAACACATTATATTTAAAAATAACTCATTTGGAAACACTGGGTCAGCACAGTTTAAACCCATCTGAGAATAAAATTACAGCCGTCCTTCCCTAGTCAGGTTACAGGAAGCACAGAGCCAAGAAGACAAAGAGAGGGCCGCTCATCACTGTCTAATTACAGAGCAATCAGCGGAGCCCTAATCTAATTCCAAAGCCTCTGTCTCATTCGACTACATTAGAAAGTGGATGTGAAGGTGGCAAGTGTAACAGGAGAGATAACCGAGAGGAAACATTTGCTGTGAGGTAGAAATTTGAAAGACGAAGAGCAGAGAGAGAGAGAGAGAGAGAGAAAACAGAGGAAGAGACATTGAAGAATTGATTCTTTAAAGCTCAGAGCTCTGTCTTTGTATCCCTGTGGTGTGTGATTGCCTCAGGAAAAGCAGCCACTGTGTCAGTAATAGAAATGTGAAGCATGTGGCTGAAGAGTGGACAGCACAAGGGTCTATTTGGATGATTCTTTCCCCCTTTTTTTTTTTTTTTTTCATCATTTTACACATATTGAAACATTTTAAACTGGCACGGTGCCACTTTTTTTTTTTGATGGAAAAAATCTGCGTTACAATATCAACATCAGTGTTGTTGCTAGATTGATCAACATTTGAACATCTCTGACGACTAAAAAAAAATAAAAATCATCTAGCAACTTTTGGACTAAATCTGGCGACTATCAAACTTATGTTGTGAATGACTAAATTCATTGCCCCTTTTCGCTAGTGAGAGAAGCTCTGCATATGAGCTCTGATCTGTACGCTTTACTATTCCACTATAGACATTCAGATCACTCCATCTTGCACTAGTATTCATACATTTGTATATGGTATCTATCTGTTTATTTTCTCTAAAGCTCATTTTTTGTACATAAGACACAGTATTCCTATATTTTTTTAATTTGTAGTATATATTTTTTATTTCTAGTTTAATTTTATTATTTACTTCTATGATTATTTGCACTGCTTTACTTCCTTTTTGCACCTTTTCGTACTTTTTGCACCCCACTGTGTGTTTCTGTGAGCTCCTGTGACAGTGAATTTCTCCTGTGTGAGATTAATAGAGTCTTATCTTATCTTATCTTATCTTATCTTATCTTATCTTATCTTATCTTATCTTATCTTATCTTATCTTATCTTATCTTATCTTATCTTATCTTATCTTATCTTATCTTATCTTATCTTATCTTATCTTATCTTATAAGTTTTTCTGGAGATCAGTGTGTCGTGCGTGACACCGTGACGTTATGACGCAATGCAACCTACTGACTTCCTGTTTTTACATCAAAAAGGAAGGTAGATGCTAGATGACAATGGTTGGAGGGACGGGGGCGGTGCTCAGGACGTTCTTCTTAGGACGAGTCATAGAGAGGTGATACGTTCCATTCTGTGCAATCTATTTGACAGGACAAACACACCGTCTGCGCATTTTATTAACAATACTCTGCTAAAACTGAAACCAGATTTCCATGTGTGTTATGTCATATGTGTAACTATGATTATGGACATATGTTTGGGTTTGTTTTATTGTTGGTGCTTTTAAAGAGTTTACCAGACACTTAGCTGATTCATTCATGCTAATTCTAACAGGGTGATGGCCATCCTTCACAATTTCCGAAAAAAAAAGATACCTCCATCATTTTGTTATTATACTTTCATAGCAGTATTCAGATACGTTGTTGGGTCAAACATAATTAGTTTTTACTTTGTATCCAGTCAAACAGGTTGGTGGTTTAGATGGCGTTATTGTCTAATGCATTTATTACATAGACATGATCTTGGACTAATCATATCAGAAAATTCCATAATATGAAGCCAACTATGTCTAATAAAACAAACACTAAATGGAATGTATCACTACTCTATGATGGCTCCATGGCTCGTCCTGAGGAGAATGTCCTGAGTACCTCCCCCGTCCTGTCCCGCCCACTGTCCGTCCGGCCATTGTCATCTAGCATCTACCAAAAAGGATCAACCAGATCAAACCAAACCAACTGAAAAGTGGTGAAACAGCGCAACCTGATGATGAAACATGGTGAAGCACTTAAAAAATGACAATTACGGCTGATCACATGATTACGACACATACTATTTAGATATGGTTATGTCATGGATGATGTCACGACGCAATCTAGCGACTTCTCGCAACTTTTCAGAGAGCCAATAGCGACATTTTTTATTTTTTTTGCCAACACTCATCAACATTCCCAAATCATTTGAGTCATCCTGTCAGAGTGTAGTGGGTACGTGTGATCATATTTCCTGCATTTCCTGCCTTCTTTGCTGCCAATACCAACCATATGCATCAGATCTCAGTGATCTTACAAGTGATACATTTTCAGATAAGGTTTGAAGTTCCTTTTTTGATATACCCAGGGGTTGAAGCCCCATTAAGACCCTCCACTGATGAACTTTGAGTCTCAGTAAGTGACTTCATACACTCCTCTCCACAGGACTGAAGAGTATGACACTTTATCTTCAAGTGTGTGTACGTGTTTCTTCAAAGCAGGTGCACAAGGTAGAAGTGAAGACCAAAAAAAAAAAAAAACACCCTCAAGTACGCTGCAAAAATCTAAACCTTGCCAAGTGTATTTTTCTCATTTCTAGTTGAAATATCTCGTCACTCTTACAATAAGGCATAATCACCTTATTATCACCAACTTATTTTTAGACAATATATTTTGAAAATCATATTTCGAGACATCTTAACAAAAGAATTTTCACTTGTTCCATTCGGAGATTGTTTTTGCTTAATTCGAGATTTTTTTTCTTAATTCAAACAAAAAAAAAAACTGCCAATGCCAGACCCAAAAATGTGTTCCCCAGTGTAATCATAGATGGTGTAATACAAGTAAAAACAGCATAAAAATCTGCACATTTATTAATATTCAGTAAAAAATAAAAAGGATGAAATCCTTCTGTTAGCAAATAAAGAAAATAAATAGTTAGGAGTAACATAAGATGTAACATGCCATGCTTCTGTCAGTCTACCCCAGGGCAACTGTGGGTACATATGTAGTTTACCACCACCAGAGAGTGCATGTGAGAGTGAATGAATAATGCGTCACTAATGTGAAGCGCTTGGAGTGGTCAAAAAAGCACTATATAAATCCCCTCCATTATTATTATTATGAAACAGACAGAGTCAACAGTTTGTCTGTCACTAGCTACGTTTACATGATGCTTTTAATTCAGAATTATTTATTCGGAATAAAATAATTCAGAATTAAAGCTATATCCTTTGTATTTACATGGACAGACTAAATCTGAATAAAGGTTTCCATGGAAATTCTGGGTATTCCGCTCTAGTTAATTGGGCTTAAAGAGCTGGAGGTACAGAGGGTTCTGATTGGACAGAACGGCCACTTAATGTCTGGATGTCTACCAGAAGGAAATGATCACATCCGCTTCCTGTTTTGTGTTTGTTTCAACTATCAACATGTTAGGCCAGATACTACATACAATTTTTGCATTGATTTTTGTGATAACTATGAAGCAGCAGTTTGATCGAATCAACCGTAGGAATCAACAAACTAATGCCAGCAGTGTGGAATATGTGCGTCATTGCAACCAGGAGCATGTGTTGAATAACAGGAATAATGTAATAAAAGAGGAATTAACTGTTTACATGGCAGAGGAAGTAACTAATTCGGACTTAAGATCAAAATAAAGCAGTGACTTTATTCAAAATTAAGTTTAATTCAGAATTATCATTTTTAACTGGACTTAGGTGTTTACATGGTCACCTTAAAGTGGAATTAACCTTTATTCTGAAATAAAGAAATAAAAACTCTCATGTAAACATAGCATCTGAACAGTTAATAGCTTACTCTGAATGAAGGAAATGTTTGCCTGCGTATTAAATGGTGAGAAGTAACCTCAGGCACTATCAATTAGTCAGGGTTGGTTGGAAAGCCTGGTCAGGTGTTTAGGGAATAACCTATTATAACATCATTTTCAGAAACACACTTTTTTTTCCTCTATTAAACTGCAAAAACTATCCACTGACTGTGTTTCTGTGCACAACAGTATCTTGGGTAGTGGTATTTTGTTTGTTTGTTTTTTTGTGTGGTTGTGCTATTAAATGCTATATTCCATATTTTAGTATCATAGATAGAATATTAATCCATGTTGAGACACTGATACACTGGATTTTTCTCACTATTAATTAAAATATCTTATAACATGTAATATAAGACATAATCACCTCAAGAGTAACATTTCAGTGATATATAAGAATTGATATTTAGACAATGGATCTGGATCAGGCTTTCCAACCACCCCTGACTAACTGTGCTTGTTTATTACACTTCCATTTCCTCCATTCAGAGGAAGCTATTAACCCTTCACTTGCCCTTTGTACATGAGTTTGTATTTGCTGTTTAATTACAAATAAAAGTTAATTCCACTTGAAGTTGACCATGTAAACACCTAATTCCAGTTGAAAATGTGAAAATGATCATTCAGAATTAAACGTAATTATTTATTTATTATTATACTGCTATATAAACAGTCAATTCCACTTTAACATTATTCCTGTCATTCTACATATGCTCCTGGTCTCATCATGATGACACATATACAGTATTCCACGTTGGTGACATATATTCCACACTGTCTGCAGTCATTTGTTGATTCCTATGGTTGATTCGGTTGAGCTGCTGCTTTATAATTATCACAAAAATGAATGATAACATCACATGTAGTATCTGGTCTAACATATTGCTAGTTGAAATGAATGGAAAACAGGAAGCAGATGCAATCTCCAGCTCCAAAAGCCCAATTAACGACAACAGAATACACCTGTTTCTCATGTAAACCTTTATTCAAAATTAACATGTCTGTGTAAACATGAAGGAAATATCTTTAATTACAATTTTTTTTTTAATTCCCAAAAAATTATTTGGAATAAAAAAAAAATACATCATGTAAATGTAGCTAATATTTGTAATTTTACCACCTCTGATTAACTTTACCACTGAACTCCATCATGAGTCTTAGTCATGGCTGCAGATCTGCATTCTGACAGTGTATGCAAAACATTACACTGTCATTTAATAGTGGTTTAACGGCTATAAACTTAAGTGGCCTCGTAACTTTAAAGCAGCTGCTTAAGTGTCAGATCAAATGACCATATTAGGTTGTAAACAGCGCAGGCACAAACAGCAGCAATAATGACTAACAGAGATACTGGTGTTTATCATGTCAACAGGGAGACGAGTGTCCACATTTCTGTGTGTTATGAAAATGTCATATCTAATATACCATCAAAACTGGGACATGACCCAAACCTGCGACACTACTGCATGAAAACACAGTCAGTGGTTTGAACTTTTTTTTAGATTAGATTAAAGACTTTATTGATGCCATGAGAGGGGGCAAGTGACTATTTTTTGGTCATTTCCACACACATTACAGGAGAGTCAAAGCAGCGTTTCCAGTGAGGACAGTGAAGCAACAATGTCAGGTCTAATGTGGTCTATGGGGTCTGTAAGGTCCACATATGTATGAAGAGTGAGTGTACCTGCTTTGTGGGAACATTGATATGTTTACAGAGTCTTCCATGGGGACCAAAATTCAGGTTAAAAATATAAATAAAGATCCCTAATTGCAAAATGATGTGGCCCTATAAATACATGAATGTGTTTGTTCTGGAAGTCCTCACAAAGCATGAGGGAAACAGGTGCAAAGTGAAACATGTATTTTTTAAGGGTTTGAAGATGTGTTTACTCAAAAAAAACAACAACCAAAAAACAGTATTTGTGTGTGTGTGTGTGTGTGTGTGTGTGTGTGTGTGTGTGTGTGCGGGTGCATGTATATTTCCTGGAATAGCTATGGTTGAGTCACAGTGACCTGGCACAAAGCAGAGAAATGGGAGTGAGATGTTCACCCAGGTACAGTCCAACAAAGATCGGAAGATCATTAACAATATAACATTGTGTTTGGCCAAAGAGTTTTATCACCATTCTTTTCATGGTAAAAGTATCCTATTCTTCTCTATAAAATTAGTGACAAATAGATCAGAGATCAGAGCTATGTCTTACTCATTTTGTCCACAAAATACAAATTAATTTCACATTTCATGAGTTTTACATCCTTAATTTCATACATATTTCATTTTCTATACATATATCTCAGATTTAAAAATATATTTTTCCTACTTAAGGACAAGAACCAGATATGGAAACTCCAATGCCCTTCATTTACCACAACAATAATAAATAATATATTTTTTTTTTACATAAGTAGTAATATTGCCCTCCAGTAACATAATACGGATGAAATGTTGAATTTCAAAGTTTTTGACGAGTAACCAAAACCAAGTTGGTAAAAAGAGATGGTAAAGGCAGCAACAGATTTAAGTGCAAGAAAAAACATATGTATGCATAAAGATTATAATACTGGTATGAAATAATTCTAATAGTAATACGTAATAACACTAAAGGTTATGTACATGTAACAGAGTTCTGCTTCCTCTTGCCCTCCACATTAATTTTGAATGGATGGTTCATGAGCTCTTCCTTCTGGCTGATGGAAATGGAAATTAGTCAGCGCAATCAGGGCTTTATTGGGTTATATATATATATATATATATATATATATATATATATATATATATATATATATATATATATATATATATATATATGCACATACATGTCAGACAGATGGAGACAAACAGGGTTTTTCTGTTACGTTGTACAGTCTGACAGCCTCAAAATGACTACCTGATTATCCTAAAAATCACAGACCGTTCTTTTCAGGTGCACGTTTGAAATGTTTTAATCCCAGCTCTCCAAATCCCCAAAACATGTGCTCCACCTCAGCACCTTCCGATGATGCAGCATCAAGCGCCACATTCCTCTCTCCACTTCAGAGACACCTGGTGACTTCGCATCAAGTGATCCTGGCCTCTCCATCTCAGCAAATCCTCAAATGTAACATCAAACATCTACACAAAGGCTGCACAAATAAACCTGTGGAGCATCCATCTGTTTTAACTGATAAGGTAAGAAGTAAAGATTTGACTTTTTCCTCAGAGGACAGTATCAAATTGAAACCAGTTTCACATTTCTAAAAGTAAAGACCGCAGGAATTGTCAGCGAGACTATTTCTATACAGAGAAAAAGAATGAAAAGAAGCTGACTGATGTATGCAGCAAAGAATCATGGGTCACAGCGCTTCTACTGCAAAATATTTTGTCAAAGATTTAAAAATTCAATGGAGAGAGAATAAGAGATTGAGAAAAATCCATGGCACTTGCTCATGGTCCTTGAGGACTGCCAGGAATATAATGCACACATGGCAACATGGAAGGTATCGGGTTCTTCCAAGAGGCTGACAACAGAAAAAACAAGAGATGACATATGCTGAGTCTGACAGAAACAGGTGGTGAGAGGTTCTCATTAGATAGGTGGCAATAATTCACTCCTTAACTAAAAGAAGCATGGTTTAAAAAAGACAGAAACATTACACAAACCACACACTGGTAGTTTTGTCAGAGAGTTTGAGCTTATGGCTAAATTTGGTTCAATAATGTAGGAGCATGTTGATAGAGTGGAAAATAGAGCTGGCATTCACACATTACCTGGGACTCCATCAGCACAAAAATACTGTTAGCTTTACAAGACCATTAATTAACATTTTTTTTAATCAGGTTTCTTGTGGCAAACAACTGAAGAGTGGACATTGGAGAGTTCTCTTCCTCAAAGACTGCAGGTCCTGAACATCCGCTTCGAGCACCGTGGGGTAGAGGCCGATGGACGCGGTGCCAACATGAAGGTGAAGAGTAAAGATGTAGACATTATTATATGAGTATATTCACAGTCATGTGGTGTTGGCCCAGTCCAACACTGTTCAAATATAATGTATTCTGAATGAAACAAGAATAAAAAGTCATGTAAACAGGCCCTATGTGCAGGATAATAGCTTTATTCCAACAGCACAATGTTCCTTATATATATATATATATATATATATATATATATATATATATATATATATATATATATATATATATTTTTTTTTTTTTTTTTTTTTACTGTATATTGTGTACAGTCATACCTCAACTTATGAAAGGCCCAGCTAACAAATATACTTCAAGTGACGAACAAAAATTTACTTCAATTTTTTTGTCTCTGAATATGAAAGAATAATTCAATTTACCAAACAAAACCCCAGAGACATAAATATGTACAATACTATATGTAGTGTACATTACTATGTACTGTGTACGTACATAGCATCCCATCGGCTATGAGGGAGCTACCCATGATGCTTTTCGTGACCTTTTGACCCTCATTCATCACAGAGTTACTGATGTTTCATGAGTTTTTCCAAGTTTACATACGTATTCGTTATTCGTTACTGTGTTATCAATAGACGTGAAACAGGAGATGATAAAAAAATTAAAGTGGTGCGATGTTGAGTGATATCGCAAAGAAATATGGCCAAAAGTCGTCGACCATTGATACAATATTGAAGCAGAAGGATGCCTTAAAAGCAGCGACCCCTTCCAAAGGCATCTCTGTGATATGGAAAAATAGGTTATCACTGAACGACCAGAAACTGTTACTCATTTGGATAAAGGAGAAAAAATTGTAGGAGATACAGTGACTGAGGTGATTATTTCAGAAGAAGCATCTTCCATATTCAGTGATGTGATGGTGGAGGGTGAGGGTTCTTCAGAACAACAAGCACCCCCACATTTTAAAGCAACACGTAGGTGATTCGAAAAATTTAAGAAAAGGACTGGGATTTTTTTTAGAATTTTTAAAGGGTTTGAGGGGTAGTATTGGGGACCTTGGAACGAATCAAACCTTTTATATGTAATTAAAAAAAATTATTAGTCACTTTCTCCCTTTATTTGACTTTTCATCTTATAATTTCTAATAACTAATGAATTTTAAAGCCAGTCATAATGTAGTGTAAAGTCAATATAGTAGTGAAACATAGGTTAGATTATGCAAGCAATTCTATATATCTTTTAGAACATTGGGATGTCAGAATATAGGGTAGACCCCATGAAGTCATCCTAACTCTACTGGTACCTGATGTTGTAAAGAATTTAAGACATTTGAAAATGTAACAGAATAATTCAAAAGGTACCCAGAAAGACACGGTTTCCTGTTAAAAAAAAAAAAAAAAAAAAAGTCTAAATATTCATAGTAACAGAACATGTAGGAAAACAGAGTAAAAAGCATTGATGCGTTATTAACTAGAAGACTCTGCCAACCTTACCTGTGCATGAGTGCTGCTTCACTGCACTGCTGCATGTTGCTTTCACTGCCTATTTTTGCCAGAAGCCACTTATGTCGGGCATGAAAAAAAAAAGAGGTGTCTCCTCTCCTGTATTTTCTAGATGACCTTTCATACCTCTACATTTCATACAGTCTATGCGGCCACTGTCAACATGGGTCCACAAATAAGAAAATCAAGAAGTAACAAGACACCAAGAGGAACAAGTCAGGCACAGTTTTATGGAGGGGAGGTAAATGAATGCACACTCCAAAGTTGAAGCTGAGATTTTTGGCTGAGGAGTTTGGATCCGACTGTTATTCTATTTTTAATGTGGTACAGCATCCTCATCAAGATCCTGCATCGAGGTACGCTGACGCAGACCCCCCCCCCTCCCACCCTCTCCACGCTAGACGAAACAATAACAGCTTCCATCACCTGCTATGGACACTGAGATGAACTTGGAGGCAACTACAATCGAGAATCATACTTTCTACAGACAAACCCGACAACAAGTTTACTGAAAAATGTAGACTTTTTGTTGATGCGCTGGTGGATTTAACCTTGTTGGCTTGATTACAGCTTTCAGAATGTGGAAATGACAAATGTGAAGTGCTGCTCAACTTGTCGAAAGATGGGATGATGGCAGGGAATTTGCTGTAGAAATAAAAATTTGATGCACTTGTTGTCGAAAAACATCACAAGAATAAAAGTCTTGGCCTTCGTGCATGAAATATATTCTATTACACAGTAGCTCTGACAGACTCTTCTACTGTTCCTCCAAATGGCTGCTGCTGAACGCAGCTTCTTTATGCTTCAAGTTCATGGTAGACGGATATATCAGCCGGATAATATATTTGGAGGGGAGCTTGCTTCTTGATGATGATGATGATGATGATGGTAATGATGATGATGATGGTAATGATGATGATGATGATAGTGATGATGATAGTGATGATGATAGTGATGATGGTAGTGATGATGATGATGATGATGATGATGATGATGATGATGATGATGATGATGATGATGATGATGATGATGATGATGATGATGATGATGACGATGAAGATGATGATGATGATAGTGATGATAATGATGATGATAATGATGATTATGATGATGACAATGATGATGATGACGATGATGATGATGATGATGATGATGATGATGATGATGATGATGATGATGATGATGATGATGATGATGATGATGATGATGATGATGATGATGATGATGATGATAGTGATGATACTGATAATGATAGTGATGATATTGATAATGATGATGATGATGATGATGATGATGATGATGATGATGATGATGATGATGATGATGATGATGATGATGATGATGATGATGATGATGATGATGATGATGATGATGATGATGGTGATGATTGCACACAGGTGTGCACAGCAGTAGAGTGCCTGATTGACAACAGACTGATCCTATGCAGCCTTTTTTTAATACCATTTTAAAAAAGAGAAAAATAATGAAATTAAGTAAAACAAAATTATTTAAAAATGTAAAATAAAATAAATTTAAAAATAAAATAAAAATGTAAAAAAAATGTCAATAATAAAGCAATCAAATTAAATAATAAAATCAAATCAAATGAAAAAAAATCAAATGGAAAACAAAGTAAGCACATGTTGAAACTTTTGAAAAATACATGTTTTGTTTTGTACATGTTTTCTGGGGACTTCCAGAAAAAAAACAGTTAATGTTATTATAGGGGACATAAATAAGACACATGTGCATTCTTCACACAGATGTCACCTACATTTATATTTAACCCTTGTGGGGACCTGAATTTTGGTCCCCATGGTGTGACTTTGTAAATAGTTTAATGTCCCCATAAGGACATGAATACAAGTGCACACACACACACACACACACACACACACAGAAGCTGACATAGCACCAATGCCAATTTTCATTATACATATGAATAACACAGTTGAATGATCAACATTTTAGGTGATAAATGTATTTTTTTTTCTCAGACATTCAGCGACAGTACTATAAATTGTATGCACAGGCAAATATGTTGATCCGAAAGTTTGGAATGTGTTACACAATGTTAAAATAGCTTTGTTTAAAGCCGTCTCTATACTGCCCACTTGTGGTGGTGTTACACAAAAGTCAAATTTAAGAACAATGATGATACAATGATGCCTTCAGGCTGCTATAGCCAGTAATAATGTCGGCATTAGATGTGTCATTAGTAAATTTATGATGAGACTCATGGACATGACGTGACATTATAAGAGTTTTTGTTGCACACAGTAGCGTCAGATACAACTCTCACTTTGGAGGCATTGGAGAGGATGCTTATATGGACAATAATTGCAACATATGTTATGGTTGTATGTTTTTATGGACGTCTTTTTGAGCTTTTTGAACCTTTTTTTTTTCTGTTGTGTTGCATTGGCCAAGATGCTTTTTTTCTCCCACCATGTTATACTGAAGTTCACTGCACCTCTGTGTTCTTAGAGACATTCTTACTTTTTCTAACTGACTTTGATGTTTATTTTAGAAAGAACTGGCTTTAAGAATTAAGTGTACTGCACTGTAAAATCTACAGGAATAAGTTTTAACTTTATTTTGAAAAACTCAGGAAACCGATTGCTTTAAAATTTCTAAGTAAACTAACTTATAATTTTTAAGGGTGTAAAACTTAAAAGTGGTACACACTTAAAGGTTGTAATTTAGTTTACTTAGAAATTTTAAGGCAATCAGTTTCCTGTGTTTTTCGAAGTCAACTTTTTAGATGTTACAGTGTGAAAACTTTAAAAAAAAAAAAAAAAACTTTTTACCTGTATCTGAATGTTTTATCTTTTATCTGAAATCTTAATGTTACCTGGTCTACTGTACCTTTAAAAAAACAAAAAAAAACCTAGAAGGTTAATGTTATTTTTAGTTCAATACATGTTTCTTTTGAAAAAACTATATTTTCTGACATTTGTTATCACTTAATCGCGGCAAAAAAAAAAAAAATCTGTTTTGGCTTAAAAATATCATCAGCCTGTAACTGTCACCAGGCTGATGCAAAGATTAAAAAAAAAGAAAGAATAAGAAAAAAGGAAACAACTCAAACCTCAATAAAACGCTGCTAAAAGTCCCTCTCTCTCACCGTCTGCCTTCTGCTGCTTTAAGCTCCGCCCACTTCCACCCCTCCCCCTCAGCCAATGTAGGCTTCTTCCTTAATGCGTTATAGAATAGAAAACACAGTTAAAACATGATGTTTGGATTTTTTAAACAGCGCAAACATTGTATGTAATAATGTGTCACCAGGGTCCACATATGTGACCCACCACCACGAAACCAGGCATAAGTGTCTGGTTTCGTGGTGGTGGGTCACATATAAGCCAGAAATAGTCACTCCCAACCTCCCAAACATGTCCCAAATGTCACATGACATCATGTAGTTTGACAACGGAGATTCTCACACATCGGAAAATATAAACCACCTTCAGATAAAATAACCACAGCAGGTACAATCACTCATTTGTTCAAAATACAAACAGCTGATCTGAACCTTTATGTGTTATAATCATCCACAGAGGAACCATATTCTAACAAATGCTCTCCAGTATGAGTGCTACTTTTTTTTAGCCATAATTATATGTGAAATGTTTTGTCTGTTTTTAGTTTGCAGCCCTCTACCCTTTCCCCTTAAGTGACCATCATTGTAAATAAGAATCTGTTCTTAATAACTTGCCTGGTTAAATAAAGGTTATATAAAAAAAAAATGAATAAAAAATAAAATAAAATGCAGTTATAGTTCAACAAAAACATCCAAAACAAATGTAAAAAATATCCATATATAATCCAAAACACATCAAAACATCAATAAATATCCGCAAATATTGTATCTATTGCATCATTTAACAGGACCCTCCTCCAATATCCCAGTTTTCATCTGAACATTTTCATTTCTAATATAATCAAACACCAACTGCATGTTATTAAAATGGTTCAAAAACAACATTCAATTGACTTTATTAAGAAATTTAGGTGAAATCAACTGGAAGTTTAAAGGGTTAAAGACTAACTCAAGTAGTATTTCAGTTGATGAGTTGAACTTCTGCCAAAGTCATTTTTTGGTCGAGTACCTGTACTTCTACTCAAGTATCATTTTCCAGTACTTTAAACAACAGCTTGTTCTGCATCTTATTTTACGACTGAGGTTAAATGTATTTTGCACAGTTGCCAAAACACCACCATAAATGAAACAAATTAATTATAGTCAGCATTAGAGCTAGAACGGGAACATAAGAGTTAATGATGGGAGGATCATTCTGTGCACGTTCTGCTGCATGAAATTTTCACACTATCAGAGTCTGAAATATGACCTTAGCAACAGGTTCAGTCCTAGAACAGACCCTGAGTGGGGAACCAGCATTGTCGAGTAACACTCAGACAAGGTGTTCAGAGAAAAACTGCACTGCGAAGCCAATTTGAGTGGTATAGAGCTGAGGGTCAAAGCTGCAGAAATAAAAGCGAGGAGCTGAAATTGCAGCGAAAAAAAAAAAAAAAAAAAAATAGCCAAATATTTTAAAGTACATTCCTTCTGAAGCTCTTCCCCCCCTTTTTTTTTTTTTTTTTTATTCCAAATCAAAAGAAATAGCTACTGTTAAATAACTTTCCATTTCATACTGTTTTATAGAGGAAAAAAATAACATCACTGTCTTTAAAATAAAAAAAATATATATATCTAAAAATAAACTAGCAGAGTTGTGTTTGTATTCATCATAAATTGAACTTTCCACGAAGTCTGAAAACACAGATGAGCAGCCAAAACCTCCATCACTATGTGGATTTCCAACAGCCTGAAAACACATAAAGGAGTCTGCTGCAGTTATCCCCAGACCACATGAAATGTATTACACTGAAAGGTAATTTTTGCTCAGTGCTGCCAAAAAAAACTATTGTGTTTTGAGCTTTTGCCCTGAAAAAAAAAAAAAAAAAAAAAAAAAAACCTTAACTGTTTTCATGGTGGACCTTTCCTGACTGATTTCTAACATTTATTATTATTATTGATTCTTTTTCATGTGTGAAAATCAGATATTTTCCAGTCTTTTTTTTTTAACTGACCCTGTAGCTCAGGCGTCTCAAACATGCAGCCTGGGGTCCAAATGCAGCCCACTAAATGTTCCAATGCGGCCCCCTGGGCTGAAAAAAATAACCTAAAAAAATGACTGTATTTTATTCTCAGTTTTTTTTTTCTCTGTCTAGAAAGGATGTATTAGTTTTAGTGGAAAAACTAGCATTAAATTATGAATATATTTACATTTAAGAACTATCTTGTAACAATAAAATGTGAATAATTTGAACAAATATGAACAACCTGACGTGTCTAAATAAAATTAGACACAATTTGAACCATTTTCTGCTATTGTTACTAAGAGTTTAGTGTCTTTGTAAAACTAATCCATTATAAAACACATGAACTAATGATAATTTTAGGAAGAATATATGTATTCACATATTTTGCAATTGGATCCTTTATCAAACTAAGTATTTTCCTAATTTAGGGGGTTTTTGCACTAAAACAAAGACAAACATTTGAAGGTTATTATGTTATTATTTTACTGGTTTTGATCAAATCAAGCTGAATGTGACCCCTGAAGAAAATGAGTTAAAGACCCCTGCTGTAGACATGCTGGCAACTTTTTACTTTTTGCATAAATATCTGTACTTTATACTCCTTACATTCTCAGAACAGACTCATTACTTTTTCAAACTAAACAGATGTGACAGTATGAAAAATAAATCAACAGAAGAAAAATCAGTGGAGGAGAGAAACTGTGACTTTATATATTGTAGTTATATGACTATTATCTCACATTTTTTTACTTTTTATTTCACTATTTTAACATTTTATCTCACAATTTGAATTTTTTTTTTCTTAAAATGATGCATTTTTAAAATTTTATTTGTAATTTTAAAAAAAAATGTCATGATGACTTTTTATCTCAAATGTAACTTTTTTTTTTTATCCCATTTTTCCTAAATTTCCTGACCATACCCACCAAACTGGGTACAGTGACCCTATTAAACACATTATCTACACACTACTGTAAGTATTATTATGTTCATTGTTAAAAAAATTAAATAAATGCAGCTTCACTTTTTATTTTTGTACTTTATTACAATTATGATGTTTTACTTTTACTTAAGTAGAGCAGTTGAATCAGTACTTCTACTTTTACCAGAGTATTTTTTCACACCAGTAGTTGTACTTTGTTTGTAGGTTTGTTAGTTTTTCAGTTAGTAACATAACTCCAAATATTATGGATGGATTTGGCTAAATTTTTCAGGAAATGTTAATACTGGCACAGGGAACATCTGATTAATGTTTGGTGGTGCAAAGTATGTGTGTGTGTGTGTGGGGGGGGGGGGTCTGTGCTCCACAAGTGCTTTTCTAGTCTCATATTAAATTTGCTTTTAAGTCACTTCTTTTTTTTCTTTACTACTTTGCATTTGAAAATCTCAAGCTGTGTGTTTGTGCCGTACACAGGTGGTGTAAATGACTACAGTGTGATGGTGCCGCATAACCCTACACACTACCCTGTTTAATCCTAACACGTATGTCAGCTGCCATTTCTATTCCAGTGGGAAATGGACTGTGACGGACATTTCTGCAGAACACACATTCTGAATAAGAATAGTGTTGCTGTCTAGTTTCAAAACACACATACAAAGAAACAGCCTTACATGGAAGTATTTTAAGTCTGTGCACAAATGTGGGGTCTTGTTTACACTCACCACTTTTTCTAAGAAAATAGAGAGTGATTGATGTCTCTGGTGTTTAATTCGGTTCTTTGGACGCTAACAGACTTTTGATCAGAGGTGGTCAAAGTACTCATACTCTGTACTTAAGTAGAAGTACAGCTACTTGTGTGAAAAAAAATAAATACTGTGGTAAAAGTTGAATTACTGATTAAATTCCTCGACTTAAGTAAAAGTAAAAAAAAAAAAAGTACAGCTTCTCAATTGTAATAAAGTACAAAAGTAAAAAGTAAAACTGCTTTTTGTCATGAACGCAATAATACTTTAGAAATCAAAAAAGTATCTAAAATAAAGCCTTAGAAAGTGAGTTACTGTGTAGATAATGTGTTTGATCCAGTCACAGTTACTCAGTTTTGTGGATATGGGCAGGAAATCTAGGAAAATGGGGGGAAAAAAGTCACAAATGAGATAAAAAGTAACGAGATTAAAAAAAAACAACATTATAAATATGGGATGAAAACGCATAATTTTAAGATAAAAAGTCAAAATTCTGAGATAATAGTCATATAACTATAATATATAAAGTCACATTTTCTTTCCGCCACTGATTTTCTCTCTGAAGTGACTGGTTTTTCATACTGTCACATCTGTTTAGTTCATAGGTGTCAAACTCCAGTCATCGAGGGCCAGTGTCCTGCATGTTTTAGATATTTCCCTCTTCCATGTGATTCAGTTTAACCCTTAAACTCCTGAGAACTAACACAATAATTGTAACATGAGCAAAGTAAGACACAAATGATAGAAAAATACAAAATTAAAAACAAACAAAATGTAGAAAAATAAACAAAATGAGCAACAAAAACTAATAAATATTTCTAAAATGACAAATAATGTGGAAAATTACTTATTACTTAATAATCTTTGCTTCTGCCTGAGCCTTTTTCAGTCAAATTCTGTATTGTTCTCTCTCTTTTTGCTGCTTTGAAGTGAATATATGACTGAAATAACAAACAAAAAAAAAACCTAGTATTAAAATTTGGTCCCAGCTATTTTAATTTTGCCTTTAAATTTTTTTAAATAAAATTAAAAAAAAAAAAACTCATGCTTTTTGGCACCTTTTTCATGCCCCCCCCAAAAAAAGGAAAACGGTTGAATTTTTCAGAATATTTAAACAACATTATCCATTCATAACGCATCAGTGCTGACACTTAAAGCGTTAATAATCAATGATGCAATGGCCTCCAGGTGTAATGGAAGAGGGAAACATCTAAAACATGCACGCACTTTGACACCCCTGGTTTACTTTGTAAAAGTAACAACTTTATTCTGAGAATGTAAAGAGTATAAAGTACAGATATTTATGCAAAAATGTAGGGAGTAAAAATAAAAAGTTGCCAGAAAAATAAATACTCAAGTAAAGTAGAGATACCAAAAGTATCTTTAAGTATTTTTACTTAGTTACTTTACACCTCTGCTTTTGATTGGCTGTTTGGTTTGTTCACTGACACTCATGATCTTGCATAATCTGACACAGTGTGTGTTAAACATGACCGGTCAAGTTGAGGAGCAGAGGTGAGCGTATAGGAAAGGGTCACAGGGTTCGGCTATAGTAACCATGTGCTCACAGCCACAGTAGAAAGGTTCTCTTACACATGTTGTTTTGTGCTCACACACACACACACACACACACACACACACACACACACACACACAGAGAGCTTTCTGTTCTCGGATTATGTGCACAAACTGTTGAGATGTGTACGTGTTGTGAATATCAACAAACACCATACCTGGGCTTTTCTGCTATACATCTAAAATAGGACAAAAAGAAAAGACAAAGCATGTGGTGTCAAATATTTTATGAGTTTTGGAGCATGAACACTCTCTGCTCATTAACACAGACTATGGTTCCATAAGTGTTCATGTCTTATACCACTGCTCACCTTCACCACTGCATACTGGACAATATCCATTCTCCCTGCACACCAACAACTCTCATTTTAGAACACTCATTTCTCTCTTTATTGCTCTCATTTTTTTTTTAGCACCCAGTCTTCTACACTAGTGGGACTCCTCCCAACAAGATTTATTCCAGTAGTTACTGACAAAAATGTGCTTTTTTTTTTTTTTTTTTTTTTTTTTTTTTTTTTTTTTTTTTGAACGACCAACTGTCTTTCCTATTCTGGTTTTATTTTATAGCCTGGATTAAAATGTTAACAAAAATAAGAATTAATAAAAAAATAAAATAAATCTGTGTCATTACATATTTCTGATGTAGAGAGTTTATGCGGAGTGTTATCAGACAAAGGCACAATGATAAATGGATCGCCTTGAACTACTGATTGGTTTTTTTTGTTTGTTTTTTTTTGTTGTTGTCCACCTTTACGATAATAAGAGCAGTAATGTCCATTTGCATCTTTTTCTTCATTCATCAGCAGTCCTTACACAAAACCACAAGGACGATTGGAGTCGAAGCCAGCTATCTGCCCACACGAAGCTCCATTTTAATAATAATTTACTATTAAGAGTCCTGCTGTTGTGCCCTCAAGCAAGACAATATACCTAATCGCTTTAGTAAACATCCAGCTGAGAAGATTAATAACTTTATTCAAATCCAGACCGTGGTGAGCAGCCTCAGGTAAGGACATCTGTGGTGGGAATACAGGAGTCATTAAAAGTAAAGCTGAGAAAACCAGCAGTTTTAATAACCAACAAAATAAATGAGTCTATACTGAAAATATCAGGAGTAGAAAATAGTGCTTATGTCATCGAGAGATAATGAAAGAAAATATGTTAAGTGTGCGCTGAGACATAACGTTAACTAATCTGGAATTATACACATTATTAAATATGTGTGGTTCATTTGATTTGTGTGATGAAGAATGTATGTGGTTGTAAGAGTTTACACATTTTTATTGCATTTTTAAAAAAATTTTTTTTAAGTCTATTTCTCCATAGAACAAGAAGAAATAAGATTTAGAGGAAAGTCCAGAAGGTGTAGAATCAGTAGTGGTTTGTGCGAAACAACAGGAGCACAAGAGGACGTAAACATACTGTAACGTAAGGCTGGGACGATATGCTTTTATGCTGATTCAATTCTTTTATGATTTTTTAGGTGCCGATTTGATTTAAATTGCGATTCTTCGACATTCCTGATTTTTAGCTCGCCTTTGTAACACTAGACCACATGAAAAAGCTGAATGATGATGCCTTCAGATCATATCATTGAGTCATATTTCCCCAAAAAATGCACATCATACAGTGATGTTGAAGGGAATATATATACCATATTTATATCTCTATATATTTATATACTTATAGGTATACATATATATGATTTATATTGATTATTATCAATTTCACTTACCAATTCAATACAAGTAAGGGTAAAACCCTGTCAGATGTTATTGACAGAAAAAGTCCCTTACGACCCCCGAGTCAAGTTTTAAGCCTTGTGCACATGTTCATTTTCATTAAAATGTCTTTGAGTGTCTTTGAATGTACTACTTTTTTTTTGTTTTTTCACTAATGTAAAGCGTCTTTGAGTGGCCAGAAAAGCGCAATACAAATAAAATTTATTATTATTATTATTATTATTATTATTATTATTATTATTATTATTATTATTATTATTATTATTATTATTATTATTATTATTATTATTATTATTATTATGGTTATGGTGGAGCGATCACCAGTGGCTTGCGTTGAAAAGATGTTGACTAATATTGATTTATATTGAGCCTTAACTAATTTATACAAACTATTGATTCCATGTTGATTAAATATTGACTAATATTAATTAAATGTGGATTAATATGATTATATGGTATATATATATATATATATATATATATATATATATATATATATATATATATATATATATATATATATATATATATATATATATATATATATATATATATATATATATATATATATATATATATTCCCTTTAGAGTCAGTTAAGATTTATTTCGCAGTAATACATTTGAAGCAGACTTTGGTTCAAATGTACTACTACATTTATTTGCATACAACACAAATAGGAGGCTTTAAATTAACATACTTCATAATAAAGTGTACATGTCCAGCTCTGTTCTTTCCTTCTGTTAGAAAGCCCACACACTTTCATTGTTGTTGACTTTTTTCACTATATTTATTCAGGAACAACTTTTTAAGTATATGTTTATGGATAATGAAGCCATTGTTCTTTTATCAATTGTTTTTTTACATTAAGAATTCATGCAAACATATATACCTTAATGGGACAAAGTCATTTATAAATGCTGGTACCCCCGAAATAAAGGTCAAAGGTCAATTCTGTCAAGTAAACATAGGACTTTTATTTTAGGCCTTAATACACTTAAAATTAAGGGTCATTCTTTTAAAAAAATAAAAATAAAAAATTCCTCAATGAGTCCCATAGAGGGTTAAGGCAGCTGATAATGTTTGTGTTAACATTTAATTAATGTTTGACTGAACTCAGACTGTGTCTTAGTGTTTTACAGTACGTGACATCATGGTAGTCAGTAGCTCATTACTGTGTAGAATGTACGTTCTCTGAGGCCACATTAATTAAATATAATAAAAAAAAAAAAAAAAAGGTTCCTATTGCCATGTTGCCACAGGGCACACAGTGAATAAAATAGCTTTTGTTTTATTTTTCTGTAATTACCATATTTATGTCAAGTCAGTTTATTTATGTAGTGCATTTAAACACAAAAGTTGACCCAAAGTGCATTATTCACAACAGTAAAATAACAACATGAAAAAAAAGAAGGAAATGAAATAAAAACTCAAGGGTAAGAATTATCAATAAGCACAGGAGTTCAAAAAAGTAAATAGATATATTAAAAAAATTATAATAAACAGATTAAAACAAACAAATATGAATCAGATAAAACTAGCATTATCAAAAATAATGCATTAACAGATTAATCCATCATCATGATTAATCTAATTACAAATTTGAATGTAATTAAACCATCTAATAATGTAAAGCGCTTTGGGTGCCTTGAAAAGTGCTGAAGAAATTGAATCCTTTATTATAATTATAATAATGATGATTGTTACCTCCACCAATGAGGTTATGTTTTTGCCAGAGTTTGTTTGTTTGTCTGTTACTTAGCAAGATAATTCAAAAAGTTATGGACAGATCTTGATGAAATTTTCATGACGTGTTGGGAGTATTACAAAGAACAAATGATTAGATTTTGGTGATGATCCGGAAGAGATCCTGGATTCTGGATCACTTTGAAATGTATTCCCCATTTACCGCAATGTAAAATTTCAAAATGATCCAGAATCCAGGGTCTCTTTCAGATCACCACCAGAATCTAATCATTTCTTTCTTGTGTAAAGCGGTGGCCTTTAGTGTTGTCACTTCTGCTTCCAACGTGTTAATTGCGGCTGAATGATATCAGAAAAAAAAACTGTTATTGCGATTTATTTATTTTT
>CM035795.1:21431650-21454150 GCA_020466265.1 Siphamia tubifer | reverse complement strand
AGCAATAGAGTGCATAGTACAAAAATGATGATAATAATAAAAATAATAACAGTAACAATAATAATAAATAATTGGAGTACTAAACACAAAACAAAACAGCACAAAAAACAACAACAAATGAACAGATACGAAAGTAGGTAACAAATACAATTATTATTATTATTTTTTTTTCCTAATTTGTCTGCATTCTTGTAATAATGGATACAAACTGAAAGCTGTTACATTTCCTTTGGCCACGTACATGTGTTTTTTTTTTTATTTTTCTTTTACTCATATCTAACTGCCAATCTCATCTTTGACATTAAATCACACCTTCTCATACTTTATGGGCAGAACGCTAGAGCAACTGAAGTTCCTTTGCACTTAAGACTTTCTTGGCGACCTATGGGTACTTTAACAACCTCTTCCCCTGCTTACACATTCATTACAAAAATATATCAAGCAGAACAATCTCTGATCTTCATTACAAGTCAGTCAAGCAGAAGAAGCACAGAGCAGCAAGGCCAATGTCCATACCAAAGAATGAAAACCAACAAGTGACCCATGAGCTTACACTACATGCATTTCTCAACACTAACAAGCGTCTGGAGAAAAAAACGGCATCAACTCTGGATACTCATGCTGTCTGTAGAGATATTAGAGAAATAGTGGATTGTAAAACAAATCGCTGTGAAAAACAGTTACAGAAGGTTGGGAGATTAATGGTCCGCCTAAGCAACAGCATGTTTCCTTTATTTATTATTTTTAATGCTGCCAAAATAGTGGTAGGTTATATGTAGGAAACACATCTGTGGTGTATGACTTGTGTTCAGATGTTCTTCTTATATTGCACTTTAAACATGTTGTCAGTTGTATGTTTAGGTAGGTAGGTAGGTAGGTAGGTAGGTAGAAATTGAATATCTGTTGCACATGGAGCTCTAAAGGCCATATATATTTGACTGTATCAACACAGAAGCACAGCACGAGGTGGTCTTGACAAAGAAATTAACTCATGTCAAGGATTAACCGTTACTCCTGCTGTGAATGTGTAAAGGTACAAATGACTATAATTATTATAATATGCAGGATTTACAGCGATTCAATTAGAATGTATTGGAGAGAAAAATAATTGCAGCTATATATATATATATATATATATATATATATATATATATATATATATAATGATTTACACCTGATTTACACAGGGAATATAAATAGGCTATGGGTCCTTCTGTAGGTTAGCGGTGTCTTAAAGTGATCTAGCAACAGGTGAGTGAGAAGGAGGTGCCATACTCCCTCCCTCTTAACTTTTTGCTTGAAACGGTCATGCCTGCCATCTGGAAGACTTAAAAGAACCAGTTGTAAGATCAGACGTGGGCTGATGTGGCACAGTGATGGTTCTGATTGCATCTTGATTCAAATCTACAGTAGTTGATTTTCTCGAGATAGGTAGATAGATAGATAGATAGATAGATAGATAGATAGATAGATAGATAGATAGATAGATAGATAGATAGATAGATAGATAGATAGATAGATAGATAGATAGATAGATAGATAGATAGATAGATAGATAGATAGACAGACAGATGTTACATGATGTTGACTGAGGGATTTCATATTGGCAGAGAAGTTTACCAGGCAGACCACGGTGCCTGTGTGATTGTGGTCTTTTTTAAAAAATAAATTAAGATGTGAAGCCTTCTTCATCATCCTCTCATCTGAGAAACTACACAGCAAGAAGTGACATTCAAGGCTGGTAGGCTAAAGGAAAGTCGTCAACATTAATGTTACGTTAGTCATGTTGAATAGAGGGATGGGCCTACTGCAGTCACCAGAGCTTGTTGAAATAAATTTATAATAAATAAATACAATCAGAGCTCAGTGCACAGAGCGGTACTGGACTGAGTGAACTTTGAAAACTTGATGAGAGCTTTAGGAGTAAATCAAGGCTAATCTGTATTTGGCCACTGCTGTTTTCTGCAGCTGCAGCACAGCACTGGTGTGACAATGGGAGCTGAGAGAAGTGAAGGTTTGATTATTTAACTCTTTCATTACAAACATGTTCTCTCAGCCCAAAACCTATGGACTAGTTGTTCTTTCAATGTTTGCCATTTTCTTAGTTTTCTACATATCTAAGAGCAACGTTCTGTGCTTTTTTAACAAATCCTTCTTTACATTGTTGTTGTAAAAATTCTGACAAGCATTAACATTAGGCTGTAGTTTGGTCAGTAACGTGAAATTCTTTCTCTCTTTTTTCACTGGGCTACACCGACTCACTCAAACTACATTAATTCTGTTGTTTTCTTCATAAAAGATAAGCATAACCAGGAAGCAGAAGAGCCAATAGATAAAAAGGACACAGGTTTGATCACTTATTTCTTTGGGTTGTGACATGCAGCAGGGAACTGACTCCAATTCTGAAGTGTCTTAGTCAAGAAAATTAACAGGAGTATCTGACATATAACATCCACACTGCATATTTTAGGACAATAAAATACTGGTGCGTTACTTATGATTTTGCTTTAACAAGAACAAAACTCATTTATAGTTAATCAGTCCAAAATATATCAGATAAATGAAAAAAATCTACCATAATCTCTGGATTGATTTTACAACTCAACCACTGGTAACACGTGTCATATATTGTACATCTATTTCATCATAGCTCTTTAACAATACTTAACGTCTGAAAAGGAGTACAAAGAAGTCAAGCCGACCTCAGTTAAGATTAGTGAAGGTCAGTGAAGCATGAAAAAAAAAAAAAAAATGACAAAGGAATAAACAAGACAACCTATTCAGGCCAGAGAGAAATGATGATTGATTTTCAAACGTCCCTCTTTAGTCAGTCATCATTCAGTGACATGGGGTCATTATACATTCATATACAGTAGCTTCTACTTTGTGTGCATCTGGTCAATAAGGTGGCCTAGTCTTCAATCTTCTTATTGAAAGGAATAAAAGTGGCTATTTCATACAAAGAATGCAATAATGTTGGACAAAATGGAGAAGAAAGCTGGGTCAGTGTTTGGAAGGAAGCTGGACTCATTGGGGACAGTGGTGGAGAGATGCACTGTGAATAAGGTTAAAAAAATCCTAGTCATTTTTTTATTTATTTTTTTAATATTGTGCACTAGAGACTGAACAGAAAATAGACTGAATATTATGTAAATGGAACAAAAGGAGTATTGTTTTTGGTTCACTCCTGACTGCAAAGTGAATGTAATGAACTTTACATTCATTCAATTATCCTTTTCTAAATGTCTCGGGTAGCAACGTTTCGCTCTGTTCAGCATGTTACACCTTCGTCGTCTGTGTTTCACACCAGGACTTTGGTTCAACACTATATGAAGTCAAACCTCACTTAGAAACACAGATTATATAGGACCTTGTAATATCACCTGAGTGTCGATTAAGTGGCTGCATTGTGTGATAAATGGCAGGCAGACTTAAGTATAATGTTTAAATCAAAGGGTTATGACAAGCGCTTTCATCTAATTGTAATGACAAAAATCTGAGTTTGCACAGAAATATATAACTGTTCTGCTCATATTCTGTTACATCCACAGTGTTATGATTAAGCATCAGCAAAAACAGATGAATACAATGAATTAGTGTCTGTAGTCACTGGTACTGTGCCCATAATCAAACGTCTCTAATAGGATATTTAGATGTGACTGACAGGCTTTTGTCCTAATGATCTCCAGCACTATGAGGTACTCTATAAAAACAACTATTAAAACAAACGTCGACTAGTTGAGACGTCAACTCCCGTAGCACAAGTCTCCAAGTAAATTTGGAGAAGTTGACAAGTCGCATGTTATTCTTTCTCTCCCTCGGCACGTAAACGTAAGACCAGGCACACCTAAACCAGAGGAGACATGGCTGCTGCAGGTAAAACAGGGGGTGGTGGGTCTGACAAAACAAAAGAGAGTGACAGACTCACATCACATGTGTGGAAATACTTCACCTTAGATGAGAAAAGGGCACAGTGACCTGCACAATTTCAAAGTCAAATTTAAATAAAATCCAACAAAAACAGAAGCGTCATTCACGGCCATCTGAAGCATCCACTAGCTAACTAACCTGACTGATATGAGCAGCATCCACTAACTAACCTGACTGATATGAGCAGCATCCGCTAGCTAACCTGACTGATATGAGCAGCATCCGCTAACTAACCTGACTGATATGAGCAGCATCCGCTAACTAACCTGACTGATATGAGCAGCATCCGCTAGCTAACCTGGGTGATATGAGCAGCATCTGCTAGCTAACCTGACTGACATGAGCAGCATCTGCTAGCTAACCTGACTGATATGATCAGCATCTGCTAGCTAACCTGACTGATATGATCAGCATCTGCTAGCTAACCTGACTGATACGAGCAGCATCTGCTAGCTAACCTGACTGACATGAACAGCATCTGCTAGCTAACCTGACTGATATGAGCAGCATCTGCTAGCTAACCTGACTGATATGAGCAGCATCTGCTAGCTAACCTGAGTGATATGAGCAGCATCCGCTAGCTAACCTGACTGATATGAGCAGCATCTGCTAGCTAACCTGACTGATATGAGCAGCATCTGCTAGCTAACCTGACTGATATGAGCAGCATCCGCTAGCTAACCTGACTGATATGAGCAGCATCCGCTAGCTAACCTGACTGATATGAGCAGCATCTGCTAGCTAACCTGACTGATATGAGCAGCACCGCAGACAACTTGCTCTTTTTTTTCCAAACCTGATGTGGACAAGCGTGGTATGGCATGGTGATCTTGGCGGCTGCTGCCTTAAACTTTTTGCACTTTATGTTGGGTCACCATGTGTCCCTATTTCATATGGACAGATGGCTCTAAAACCAAACCCTCCGGATGTCTGTCACGTGTCCTCACTTTTTACTTTTCATCCTAAGGACAAAAATCACATGAATTTGAAATGTCTCCTGAACACTTCTAATGATGAGTTTTTGTGAAATTCCTACCATAAAAGCTTCAAATCATGTCTTTTAGTAAGGACAACAAGAGACTGACAGTAATTAAGTCTAAAACAAAGAAAAATCGTCTCAAAACACGACTTGTCTTCACGCCCACGTTATGTATTTCCCCATCATGTTTGGTACCGTTGGAAACATCAGGATTCCCTCTAGAAAATCCTAAAATAGAAATCTATGTAATTATATATTTGAACCAATGGGAGGCCTCAGAACAAAGCCTTCTCGAGTAAACAGTATCCCTTTGTTGCTTGGGTGATGTTGGAAAACAGCCTCTGGTTTAATTTGTCTCACACAAGCATTTTTAATAAGCTTTCAGATAAATATAAAATCTTAATTTCTTAAATTTGACCCAAGTGACTGGTTTTGTGCTGTAGGGTCACATATATGCCAATACAAAAGTAATCAGTATCGTATTGAGTCACTACCCAGAATCAACTACTCCATTTTCATCCAACATTTGATTTGAACTTTTATTTCTTTCCTTCAAAAAATACTATTAATTGTTGCTTTGTTTATACAAGCAGATCTGATTATGGAAATTAAAACGTGAAGGTGGAATATTTACATGGTCTCAACAGGCAGCGTGTTTCCATTTGATGATGAGTGACCAACTGTGCTGGATATGATGAATGATGCATCAGTTGCACAAGAGACACGGCATGAAACAATGATGAATGAACATTTGTATGCTATCGTACTAGACCACAAAGTATAGGGTTTTTAGAGTTTAGCCATCTTCAGTATCTCCTGAAGTTCAAAGTGGGTCTCCGTAGAAAATCAATTATCCATCTACACAGAGGTGTTACATTCCTTGCAAAATAGTTGTGAAATATTCTTCTTGGTGAGTACTACACGCATATATGAAAAACAGCATGAGTTTATTTCACTGCACTGATGGAGCCACACTAGAGACTTGTGCGGTAATGGGTATCAAAGAACATATTTTTGATCAGCGCCTCATATCTTTTCCATTTAAGACTGAACAACAGATAGATTCTACCCACAAAAATAATTTATAATTACCCAGGGTGAGAATCATTTTACATGTAGAAATTCTACTAACCCGTTGCAATCTTTAATTACAGACAATGTCTCTAGGTTTTAAAGTTGTGCAATCAGTGTCTTATCACTGCAGGGAAAACAGGTCCACCTCATTACATTCGCTCATTAAAAAGAAACTTCACATTAATTTAGCAGAGTTCAGCCCACTCATGTCTTTTACTGAGCACTAAGTTGAAAGCTCCTGACCTCTAGGTGCCTTGATGTATAATTAATGTCCAGATCACAGTGTTTGTGTCCTCCAGCCAAACTTTGGATGTCACGCTGAAAACTTCACTGTTGTGTTTAACTGTCAAAGTTTTAGACCTGATTTAATTTCACATCAGGGACGATGTAAAGCTCATACAGCATATGTTATTAGATTACAGTGAGTATAGGAAATATTTGGTATATGTCGTCATGAGGCAAATTTGAGTCTTAGTACAACAGGGTTCAACAGCATACGGGTCAGAAAGTCAAAAGTGAAATATTGAAGATTGTTTTCCAGTGACAAGACAGTAGTAGTTGTTAACATATAAGTTAAGATAAGATCATACAATTACACAATGAAATTTGCAGTGGGCACACATAGGCGGTGCCAGGGAACCCAGACGTGGAGCCAAGGCTCATGGTCAGTTACATTGCTGGACAGTGTTAGTAACTAGTTAAGAGTTCAGTTCAAGTTACTCAATATGAATTAGTTCAGTTCATCGTTCATTCTTCCAAATTATGAACTAGAAGTTCATGGATCCCAAAATTAACTTTTTCGTTCTTTTTTGTGTTATTATTGTAAACGTATTATTAACCGTTCCTGACGTTATCCTGACCGTAGTCAGGAAATCAGGGGAAATGTCGTCCTCCTCCTGGGGTTAACTTCCCTCTGCAGGTTCTTAGAACACAAGGAGCGGTTTCAGTGAGCTTCGTTTTAAATGTTTATTTCCAAGAACGGGACAACACCTGCTCCAGTCACCGGTCACACTCTGTACATTTAACTCTTTTTCTCCGCTCCCAAAAACTCTCTGCACCTCTCTCTCTCTCTCTCTCTCTCTCTCTCTGACTCTTCTCATTGGTTATTCCACAACATTATGTTGCCAACATTAGTTCAGAATAATACAAAAATGACATCTATGATAATACTGTGTTTTGATCCCATTTTATGCCTTATAGGACTCAATAATTACAACGCGATAAGAACGAAATATGAACTACATAAGAGCGCAGTTCAATAAATGCCAGAATAACCGCGTTCACAACTTCCCGTTCATTTGGCAAAAGTGAACGAGTCGTTCACGTTCGTTAAAAATATGATATCGTTCGTGAACGATCATTCAATGAACTTGTTCAGGTACAACACTGTTGCTGGAGTATTTTTACTCTAACAAACATGTTTTTGGGTGATGGGGGAAACTGGAGGAAACCCATCTAGACACAGGGAGAGAAACATGCAAGCTCTACACAGAAAGGTCCGCACGGTCTGGGAATCGAACCCGGGTCTTCTTGTTGTGAGGTAAGTGCGTTAACCACTCTGAATCCCCCATAGGGTGGAAAGTTTTGTTGGACACAGTCACATACACATTTTGAGAAGCAGTATTTTCAGACAGAATTCATGCATTAAAAAAAGGAAGTATAATTAGAAAAACACTCTGAAAGCGAATACTCCTCCAAGGCAGATCAACCCTAAATGACCTAATACTTGGGGCTTTTTATCTCATAATTAATACTTTTTATCTCACAATTTTGACTTTCTCTTAAAATTCAGCTTTTTTTAATGTCATATTTATAACGTTTAAAAAAAAAATCATGTGTTTTTATCTCCATCGCCACAAAACTGAGTACAGTGACCTAATCAGACACATTATCTACACAATAACTCACTTTTAAAAGATATTTAGATATTTTTGTAACTTTTATGATTTTTCCTGGTTACATAAGTATTATTACATTCATGGCAACAAATAAAAAGAAAAATGCATTTTTAATTTTGTACTTTATTAAATTGAGAAGTTGTACTTTTTTTTTTTACTTTTACTTCAGTAAAGGAGTTGAATCAGTACTTCTACTTTTACCAGAATAGCTGTACTTCTACTTAAGTATAGAATGTGAGTACTTTGACCATTTCTGGGAAAAGCTGAGGGGGGAAAGGGCACTGAGATAGAAATGGTGGGTGTTAGTCATTGTTAGTGATCACAATGTATATGTATCAAAATCAGATCAAGCGCTGCTGTTCTTGTACTACCTGCAGGAAATCTCAAAGGTGAATGTACTGTATGTGTTAGTGATGTCATGTAATGTTTGCTCCAAAAAGGTCGAGAAAGCTTGACTCAGATGACGTTATTACACATATGCAAATCATCTCCTGTAAAGGTCCGGATGTTGTGTGTTTTTGTCTTTCTTTTTCCCCTCTGTCTCATATATAGTAGAGACTGTTGTCCTTATTCCCTGAACACAGACTTAAAGGTGGACTCATCAGACCCAGTACATGGTTCCACAGTTTTTCAAGCTTGATTAAAATGACAAAGGGCTGATACAGAGCATCCTCCGTGTGCAGCAGTTTCAGGTTGTGTGTCTGTGGATCGTGACAACACTTTTCAAAGTCGTTCTGAGCCTGTGGTCTGTATTGATCGCACTAGGGTGACAGTTTGTCGTAAAATGCCGCTGGACAGCACAAACATTCAACAGCGGTTTGTGCCCCTGGTCTGGAGACATTCTGATATTCTCTAGGCAGCTGCAATTTTTTTTCTACAGTTATTATGTATGAATCTGCTGCTTGCAAAGAATAAATCTGAGATGGATGTGTAACCGGTGGTGTTGGACTCACACGTACAAGGTTGGAGACAGTCTCGCTTTATTATTGGTTCCTGACAGATGGCAAACAAGAATTCCTCTGGTCAGTTAACCCCACAAAGCATGCCTCTACACAGACTCTTCCATACAGATACGGAACAATAGGATGATGTAATGTATTAAAACACAGGTGTCAAACATAAGGCCCGGGGGCCAAATCCGGTCCACCAAAAGCTCCAATCTGGCCCCTGAATGTGTGAAATGCAAATATTATACTAATAATCAGGAAAGTTAAAATCATTTTAGGTTAAATCTAGAGTGGATGAGAGTAAAATATATCAAACAATAATGTAGAAATAATGGTAACCAACCTAAAACTAATGATATTTTTTGTTTTCGTGGAGAAAAAAAAAAAGGTACAAAAAGGACTAGCCTTTTACAACAAGACAATGGGAATAACCTGAAATGTCTGTGGAATTTTATTGATATTCATTCAGTTACTAAATGTTGTGAATATTTGTTGAACTACTGTCATCTGTAAGTTGTGATGCACATGTAGAAATAATCAAATGAAGCACAATATTGTCATAAAGTCATACATAGGAAATAAAAAAACATAAATATGAGATTAAAAAAATCTAAATCATGAGATAAATGTCAAAATTATGTCACAATTTCTGATTTACAACTTACTTTTCATACTGTACTACCACATTTGTCTAGTTTGAAAAAGTCATGAGTCTATTCTGAGAATGTAAAGAGTATAAAAGTACAGATATTTAGAGAATAAAGGTGAAAAAGTTGCCAGAAAAATAAATACTCAAGTAAAGCACAGCTACCTAAAAACTGCTCTTAAGTACAATAAAGAAAGTACTTCTACTTCTTATTTATCAGGAAAACAAAGGTCCCTGTGTGCACAACTGAGAACTGGCACTTTACCTGTGGCAGTGGAAGTGGGCGGGTTTAAAGGTCTCCCTGTTCTTTGTGTGACCTGAATGTTGTGGAGGATGAGTTGCATTTTGTCTTATATTGTCCGTGTTATTCAAGTTTAACCAAAATGTTTTTTGGTTTCCAAAACATGTATTTGCTTTTGCAAATGTTATGTGTTTGGCATGGGAGAGGAGACAGAGTATTCTTTATCCTGTTTGAATGTATGGTGGTCTGTAGCCAACAAAGTATGGATTTTCAAGTGTCTCGTAAGCCCCATGCAGACTGGGCACGACTGTGTAGGACACTTTAATAAATTCAATCAATCAATCAATCAATCAATCAATCAATCAATCAATCAATCAATCAATCAATCAACCAACCAATCAACCAACCAACCAACCAACCTCTGGTTTGTGTTGCATTTTAGACAAACATTTCAACTTGTCTGGTTAAGGTTAATTGTAACCCTAATGGTGCATTCACACTGACAGTGGCGGTGGTGATTAGTGATGGGCAAATTATTTATTTTTTTATCCCTCTAGATGGAGCTCTCTGTTGAAGAAAGGGTTGAACATTTCAACAATTTCAACTGTTTGTTGAACAGAGAGCTCCATCTAGGGGGCTAAAAAAAAAACAATTAATGCTTCATGAAGCCTCATTTGCTTTTCACTAGTGGTGATATGAGCGACGAGCTGCCATTCATTTTCAATGTCCACTGGTGACAAGGGGCGATTCGAGCGACAACGATGCAAAGCGAGCAAATTGAGCGACGAGAAAAGTTGAGAAGTTGTAACTTTATGTAAATGAGGAGCGATGTGCCAATATGGAGGAGAAGAGAGCTGATCATGGAGGAGAAACTGATAATTGTGGTTTGTTGAAGTTTATCAGACTGACTTTTATCCAGTCTGAAGTAACTCTGGAACCAAGCATCATCAAAGTGGAGCTCCTGAACCAGCCGCTGATATTCCCCATGGAGCTGCTGTGTTTTCAGGACATTATGAACTCAGAAGGACTCTACGTTTATGCAGCACATAAACAGAAGCAACACAAAGATAAGGCTTCCTACAGTGAGATTCATGGTGAAAGGGGAAAGCAAGTCATGCATACAGCAAATACATATATATAACTTACACCTCTTTCCCTCCAAAATAAACTCCTGCTTATTTGCCTGAACATACCAAATAAGTAAATATACAATGATTAAATATGACGATCTTATGACATATAACAATGTGTGTGGTTGTTCATGTATCATAATCACTCATTTAGTCATGAATTATATAGTTAAGATACAGATAGTCATGTGTCCACCAGGGACACATCTACACCCCAGCTTGAAGCCCCGCCCCCTCGTCACACTTCCAACTCTCATGTAGAACTACCACAGGTGACATGAACTGAGTGACCACAGTTGTTAGTTTTTTTCTCTGTCAGTATAAATGCAGCATAACATCGTCTTCCTGCTGTATCGTCTATGCTGTGACCTCCAGAGGAGAATGATGTACATTAGAAGTGTAGATATTCTCCTGCAGCTGAGGTACAACACTAATCACTCTTGCAGTTCTAGTTTCCTCTATTGTTTGCCTCTGTCCTCAATAAAAAAAAAAAAATAATAAAAAAAAAAAAAAACCTGTTCTGTCTATTTCTAGTCACTTTGTCTGGTAGGTTTCCATTGCGACAGACCCCTAACTGAGTGTGACACTGCTGATAGGGTTTGATTTATGGTCATTTTGTTGTTTTTCTAGGTGATTGTCTGCAAGTTTTCAAAAAGTTAATAGCTTTCCTCAAGAATACAGAGATAAAAAGGAAGGACAACGGTGTTCATTTATACTTGAGGTTCTTTATAAAACATGGGGAAATTATTACAGATTTCAATGTATTTTAATGTTAATATATAGTTTATGTATACCCCCCCCCCCCCCAATGTTTGTACAGACAGTACATTTCACAGTACAGTTTCCCATCACACTTTTTCATCTTTTATTCATCTTCTGTCACAGGCTGTAGAAGCCACACTGCTCCAAGCAGTCGGTGTTTACCTGTGCATGTTAACATCACTGAGTACACTGTCTGCATCAGCACTTCACTGACATGGCAGAGGAACAGATTGTGTTTGCCGTCATCGTCGAGCTCAGCCGAAATTCATTCCCGCACGCAATAGTAGATAAAGAGAACAAAGAAAGTGAGCTTCCAAGAACAAAGCAGCAAAGGGTGGAAGAGGGTGGACATATAAGTGCGTGTGTGTGTGTGTGAGCTTGTATTGCTATCTTTATGGGGACATTGATATGTTTACACAGTCACGCCATGGGGACTTCTGACACTATTTGGACCAAAATTTAGGTCCCCACAAGACTTAAATATAAATACAGGTTCCCCCTTGTAACATAGAAATTATATGGCCCTAAAATATATGATTTTTTTTTTCTGGAAGTCACCATAAAGCAGGGAAACAGGTGCAAAGTGAAATGTATGTTTAAAAGGTTTGAAGATATGTTTACTTTAAAAACAAATTATTTATTTTTTTAATTACATTTTCAAATTATTATTATTATTATTATTATTATTATTATTATTATTATTATTATTATTATTATTATTATTATTATTATAACTTATTTTTCATACTGTCAATTGTCTAGTTTGAAAAAGAGTCTATTCTGAGAATGTAAGGAGTATAAAGTACAGATATTTATACAAACATGTAGGGAGTAAAAGTAAAAAGTTGCCAGAAAAGTACTCAAGTAAAGTACAGATACCTAAAACTGTTGAGTACAGTAAAGAAAGTACTTCTACTTAGTTACTTAGTTACTTCACTAACAAATGGCTACTCGATTACAAACTTGGTCTCCATTAGTCATGGAAATGAGTATGTGTGTGTGTGCATATGCGTAAATAAAAAAAATGGATAGTATTGTCAAAATGTTACCTATTTCTTCTGAAGAAACTTAAGTTAATTTTTGGTATTCACATTGTTTTAATGTTTAATGCTTTTTTTTTTTTTTTCATTCTACAAGTTTTGGAAGTTTGTAGTTGACATTATTTATTTTATTATTGTATTTTAGGAACTAAATTAGTTTGACACCCCTGCCCTAACCTGTAATGTGAAGTCAGGAGCCACATTATTACTAACACCATCAATCCCACCATGTATTGTAAAATGAATGCTAATCTTAAAATGTTCAACAAACATAATCTTTTAAAGGTAAACATATTTAGCATTTGGACATTATGAATTATCCTGTAAAGAGTCCTTTTAGACTTTAGTTAAAGTCTTAAAATGATCCAGTGACTGAACATGAACATACACGATCTTGGATCAGTGGTGAATTACTGAAACACACACATAATAGGAATAACAGAATGTGGCTGTTTTGATGTTAACGCTAATGCAAACAGAAGTAAGAAGATTATATGACAACAGCTGAGTTCGTCATTTTAGCTTCATATGGATATAGACCAGAACAGGCTCATGTAGAAACAGGTGTAAAGGGACTTTAGGTAAATTCACAACTGCACAGAGGCTTCATCATGTGGAACGTTCTGTCAATATAAACTTGTATTTATTTGCTTTCAGGGGGAAAAAAAAACTTAAAGAATAATTTTGTTTAATAAGATAAAAATATAATAAATGAAAAAAAAAATAAAAAATAAAATATATATAAGGGGGAGGATCACACCCCCCTCTAGTTTTGGACATCACCGTTTTAAGGCCCTGGGGTCTATGAAGCTTTCTTCATAAGCTGTTTCTTAAATGTGAACACAAAATCCTAAAAATGTTACTTGACATGCACACGTTCATCTGCCAGTCCAGCAATAGAGAACAGCTGAGGACTAGTGCATTCTGTGAGCACTTGTTTACCTCCTTGGCAGACAATGTAAAGTGCAGGCTAGATGACAATGGTGTGATTGGTGCAGGGACAAGACAACAAGCAAACCCAAATGCACAACGCAAAGATTGCGATTTAAAGAGTTTCATTCAATTTACATTTCTCTTCTGGACTAGTGAATATGCACCGATTTCAGCAACTAGGAGACAGGGTGTAATTTCAGTAGTCATATAAGCAGGGGTCATACAGGGGTCAGTCCAAACATGAATACTGGGAAAATACAGAAATCTTCACCAGAGAACAGAAGATGGTCAGGCCAAGGAACCGAAGGCAGTTGAGGTACCGACAGGGGGTCAGGCAGAATCAAAGGTCGTGGACAGGCAGATAATCAGGCAACAAAGGATAGACATAACAAGACCAAGCAAGGGACAAAACAAACACCCAAAACACTTCATAAACCAGGAAAGCAGATACCAGAAAAAGACAGAGAAAGAGGAAACACCCAGTATATATAGGGGGAAACAGCTGAGACACATTGGGATTAATGAACAGAGTGGAAACACACTGTGATCAGAGGGAAAGTAGGGAAAAGGTGAACACAAACCCACATGTCAAAGTAAAAGCCCAGGACTCCAACAAAGACAAACACCACAGAGAGACTTACAATAATAAGACAGAAGAAGACACCAGAGACTAGGATCATAACAATACGCTGTGTCCAAAAATCTGCCAAAGGATGAAGGTGAAGACATGGTGTTGTGATGGTCCAAGTGTATGCGGTGGCCATTCCATTTCTGTTCTCAAATCAGGAAGTGGGTAACTGCTACTGTTGTTTTCCTCCACTTAGTAATGTGCTTAAATTCAGCAGGTCGTCTCGTCTCACGTCTGATCTGAGATCGTGGTCAGAAAAAGAAGGAGGGAGAGACGAAGGGAAACGGCGGCCAAACCCGACTCCCACCGGCTCGGCCCCCTGGTACCCCCCTCCGAAAGTGGCCCATCAGGGGACGGGTCTGACCCGACACTGGCCAGAGAGAGAAACAAAGCCCAACGACTGGCCATCAAAAACTGCCCCTGTTTTTATTTTCCCCAATTCCCATTCATGAGCAAATGAAAAATACAGACACAGACGACACCCTAACAAGGAAAGAGAAAAGGCCACATGGACTGCCCCATTGGAGCAAAGTGTTCATTTGAAATGTTCATTTAATGATTTGGGCATCATTTATGTCCCTCATGTAACTGGGACTGAGGGTCATAACAACCAATGCAAGTTTATCTGTTGGAAAAAAAAAAAACACACCCCACTGTTTTTTTGTTTTGTTTTGTTTTTTTTGTTGTTTTTTTTACTTCAATCAGTTTTAATTTGTCCACATTAAACAGATGCTAATAGCTTCCAAAGGTACAAAAGCATTAGAGACGTTGGATTGAGATATATTATACAGTGAACTGATTAGGATTTGTTACTACATAAAAAAGTGCTATTCCATAAATTCAGATACAGTAGAACCATGAAGTATGACTTTAATTTGTTGCATGAGAAAGCTGGTTTTGTGAATTACTCTTTTTACAAATCAATTTCCCCTTTAGAATTTATTGAAACACTAGAAAAAGGCACACCTCCGCCAAAGCAGATCAGTCCTGTCCCCCTCCCCCTGCCCCATTACACCTAAAAATACAAAATGCTGAAATTGGGATCAATAAAGTACTTCTATTCTATTCTATTCTATTCTATTCTATTCTATTCTATTCTATTCTATTCTATTCTATTCTATCTCTGTTCAATTTGTTACTTTTGAACATTATGCATGAATGGATGTTTTTTGTTCATTTTTTAAGGGGTTAGTTCATATTATTGAACATTTACACATACATATGAGAGCTTATAACCATACAGTTCATTTCCATTTGTGACCTCTGTTGTCAGACTGCATGTATGGTGATATCATGATGAAAAACACCCAGAAAAAGTGACATACACTGGCAGACATTTTGGCAGTAACATTATGATTTGTGGCTGCAGAAGATTAAATCATTGAATAGAATTATGTAGTTCTCTACATCCCATAAAACGTTCAATGAAGACCCTGTACTACTACTATTACAAAAATGAACTTTTTCTCTCTATCTAATCTTTCTTAACTGTTATATCATCATTTATTATGAGATTGTCTGCATTTTGCAGTTTTAAGAGAGAAAATCTGGTATTTTCTTATATTTCATTTACTAATCATGTAAAAGTTTATAAGTTCAAGATTATGATGTGACTTTATCAAGAAAGATGTGATTAACTGATAAATGATAGTGAATGAACACACTTCAAACTGGTGATAAATGACAGGGTTTTTTTTTTTTACTGGTAAATCAATGTTGTAGAACAATGGCAGTCAACCAGAGGGATGTGGACACTCTGTCAGGGGGTCGCAAACACTTGGGGGGGTGGGGGGGGGGTCACATTGTCATGCATGATAGTGACTACTGTTGTAGATCATTACATTATAAATCACTCTCCCCTTGCTCACAGAATGAGGTCCCTGACTGGGGGAGGGATAGGAGTGCATATCATCCAACATATCACCCCTTTTCCCTTTGTTACATCCACCATTCACTTTTCTTTTTTTAATTTTTTTTTTTTTTTTGGGGGGGGGGGGGGGGGGGGGGGCAGTAATTTGATTGAAGCTCACTTTGACTTTTACTTCCTCACAGCTTTATCTCCAGACTTATATAACCCATTACGTCATAGGCGTCGCACCCGTGGGGGACACTTCTACAACCAGATGATTTCATCCCCCCACTTTTTCCTGAGGTTATATATTGTATCGTTCCACTGGATCCAGGAAATAGACGGACAGTTGGTCTCACCTACTTTTTATTTCAGGATAAACGGTTACTGTCGATCACAATCACACAAAACAAACAACAATAACATTGTGGTGTCATTACAATATCTGTGGTTTAAACTGTTTACCTGCCCTGGCGGTACACCAGCATAAGGAAATGAAGCGCACCTCAGTTCCAGGGCCAAATGTAAACAGCTCTTCTTTACGGTGTTAGCAAACAGTCATCAACCAGCAACTAATGAGGAATATTACTGTTGTTAAACTAAGTTAACTAAACTATGTCTTCCCTCGTGACATATACCCTGAGCTAATTTACTGACAGTAGGATGATCACTGTTGGATGTTTTGAGTAGGGGTAGGGAGGGGCAGGTTTTCATTCTTATTGTATTTCTTTCACAAGTTTAGTTTTTCTTGGAATAAATGTTTAATTGCTCATGTGTTACAACCTAGAACTCCCCCCAAATTGAAAATGTCTGTGATGCCCCTGCATTACATCCACACACATAAATTTTTTTTGGCTATTGTTAGGGGATGGGGTAATAATACCCATCTCCCCTTCAAGGTGGAGGGGTAAAATAAATAAATAAATGATTAAACATATTTTGGGATATGAATATTGCAGCTGGCGTTATCACGATAAAAATATTTTTGCATATTGTGCAGCCCTACCTGGCACCTATTTTCCAATCTGAACCCAGAGCAGTGAGTCAGGTGGTCCAGCATCAAGCTGCTCATAAAGGTTATCACATAAGAGCGGAAGAATATTCTAGTAAATATCTATTCAACTCATTGAAAATGATCAAAGCTTGAGTTTTCCAAACCTCCAGCCTGAGAGAGAATACACCCTCTGAATCACTAATAAAGACACATTCATGCTTCACTTGAGTGTTTGTGTTCTTATTTCATCTAGAACACTGAAATGTTGTTGACCCCTGAATAAATACATGAAAAAAATTGATGGAAATAAACAAGAACACTGTAATATTATTTTTTTTTTACTACTGTGTGTTTTTTTACTACTGTGTGTTTTCTGTACACAGCCCCTGCCAGTTAAACTAATAAATGAATAAACAACACGTTGATTTCATGTGGAATATACATACATTATTAAATATTTTTCAGAGGTGTGAGTAAATACAGTGGTTATTCTATACATAAACATGTTACAAACAACATAGTGTAAAAAAAAAAATTCAAAAAGCAGAACATGCCTGACTTTTAATCAGACATGGAATGAAAGATGAAATTGAAAAATATCAGTAATATTTTCTAAAAGAGTGTTTTCACATCCAGAATGTAGGCTTTCAACAAATTAATATTCCCAACACTCCTGACACTGTCTCGTCTGATGTGTTGAATCAGATGCACCTCTGTTTGTTTGCTGTCCTATTTATTAGCATTGGAATTTTCTGAGTGCTAAACTACGTGTTGTAATCATCTTCAGCTCAGTAAACTAACCCTCTATGGCTCTGTGAGGTTTCACACCATCAATATGCATAGATTCAAAGGATGTTGGTACAGACTTGGCTCTTTTAGAAACACACCAAGGCATGAAAATGACTATTATGTTTCATCTGTGCCAACAAACAGATACACGGACACACTCCATCGGCCTGTGATGAAACTGCACTTAAGGACTGTGCATTCAGAGAACATGCCCCAAAAGCAGAAAAAAAAGAAGAAAGAATAACATGTACAATTAGCAAGACCAAGAAAACTGTCACTTTCTGACAGTCATGTGTTTGCTACTTGATAATTAAGTTTCCTATTGGCTACATTTAAATGATGGGTTTTTTTTTTTATTAATTCTCAATTAAAAAAAATGTAATTTAAGCTATTTCCTTCATGTTTACATGGAAATGTTAATTCTGAATAAAAGTTTCCATGAAAAACAGGTGCATTCCGTGCTAGTTAATTGGGTTTTCAGAACCAGAGGTACAGAGGCTTCTGATTGGACAGAACAGCTGCTTATTATCATGTCCAGTTCCTGTTAGGGCTGCATGAAACTGGAAAAACCTAACATTGCAATTTTTTTTTTAAATCATGCCGTATATATTGCGATGTGAAAAAAAGAACCCCAAAACACTCGGGAGGACTGTTACGACCTAGAAAGATGTAAAGGAGTCTCAGGGTAAAAGTAAGGCAAGTAACGAAAGAAATTTGTAGCTTTGGCTTCATAGCTGTTTATTCAGTAACCCATGAAGATAATTAACTGTAAATAAGCCCGATAATAGTTAATACATGTGATTTTTGCATTCATTTTCGTAATAATAATGAAGCAGCAGCTCAATGTAATCAACATATTAATTCAGAAAGCACAGAATATGTGTGTCATCATGGCAAGACCAGGAGCATGTGCAGAAAGACAGGAATAATGTTAAAGTGGAATTAACTGTTTCAATGTCAGAGGACTTATCCAATTCAGAATTAATAATGGAATAAACCAGTGACTTCATTTGGAATTAAGTGTAAATAGGAATAATCATTTTCAACTGGAATTAGGTGTTTACATGATCATTTTTAAGAGGAATTAACTTTTATTCTGAACTAAACAGGAATAATAATAAAAAAAAAAAACTCTCATGTAAAACAGATCCAGTGCTTCACTGCCATCTAACTGAATGTAGCTGTTTTAATAATTTACTTATTCATTTTTTTTTTGCAGCTCATATTTCAACCTTTACATGTGCAGCAGTTTAATAGGATATTTTCTTGTAAGATCAGTTACTGATTTATCACAAAACAATCAGTAGTATTATGTATCTAGTGAAGCAGGAGAAGCGATGTATTACTTTATCAAGGGTTACTATTTAAAAGCAGAAAAAATACACAAAGTGTTGTCTTCCATAAGGAAAACCTATTTCTTTATGACTTATGTGCTTCTGTTTTGGTCCAGGAGTCTAACTGCCCTGTGTATCCTTATCTACTAATTAGCTGATATCTCCTGTCGGACCAGAGGTTCTGATCCTCACCAGGCTCCCACTGCTTTTGTGCCAGTTCTGCCTGGCATGACAGCACGAGATGGTGACCTGCAGCCAGGTCTGAGATGAGATGAAGAGCGTTTGGCAGGATTAGTGTGTTCAGTCTGGCCTGCCTTGTCTTTAACCCTTTAACATCCAAGTGACTAAACAGTATGTTTACATGCACATCTAAGTCAAACTATTGGCACTAATTGAATAAAGGACTTAACTGGAGTTTACCAGAAGTCTGTAGGTAGGTATGTAGATAGATAGATAGATAGATAGATAGATAGATAGATAGATAGATAGATAGATAGATAGATAGATAGATAGATAGATAGATAGATAGATAGATAGATAGATAGATAGATAGATAGATAGATAGATAGATAGATAGATAGATAGATAGATAGATAGATAGATAGATAGATAGATAGATAGATAGATAGATAGATAGATAGATAGAGTTGCGAAGTTGCATCAAGCTGAAAGGTCAAAATCACATTATTGACTCTAATTCAAGAACAGGTTGTTATAGAAACTTGAGATTGGCACAAAATAGGGGCGAGATTAGGCATTCTCTGAATACTTAATATATTTAGGCCTACTTCTTGTTATGTCCTCCAATAAAACAGTAAAGTTGTAATTCTGAATTTCCAAGTATTATATGAGTGGCCAATAATGGGTTAAAACTTGGTTTTACAGCAACTTCCTACAAGGCATTAGGTGTGATATGAAAAGTCTGGGAGCTGATAATGAGCCTGTTATGCAAGGAGAGCAATGTGATGAAGAGAAACTCTGAACTCCAGGAACTTGAATGAAACTTCTCATCTTTTTTAACTTCGATCTTGAGCCCCTGAGCAGGACATTCATGTCTGAGTGAGTTTGATCAGTAGTCAGTCATTACAACTGCCCATCACGTATTCAGTCCATAACTGTCTGAAAACACATGTAGTTAGTCAAAATCTGCATCACAGGGTAAAACTTTTCTTTCTTCTCTTTTTTGTTTTGTCCAGGCCACTGAAGGAAGCCAGACTCTTGTTTCATCTCAAACCACTAGAATTACATTATGCTCAAAGGTAACTATGGAATTTTGCCCAATGAAGCAAAAACTACCAAGCACTGCAGCTTCAGCAGCAAAGCATAAAGTTAAAATACAAATAAACAGCGAGCTCCAGACCAACACCCCCCAGACACTAGCAATATTTGACTCCATGGTGAAGTCCTGGAGACCGTGGAAGCCTTCCCCTACCTCGGTAGCTACATTTCCAAAGACTGCTCCAAGCAGAAAGACATCGACAACAGGATTCGTGCCGCACACGCAGCATTTGGCAGTACCTCCAAGTGTGTTTTCTTAAACCATGAGCTCAGACTACAGACAAAGATCTTGGTTTTCCAAGCCATCATTCTTTCCACATTCCTTTACGGGTCCTATAAAGGTGTGACATAAAGAAACTGGAGCGCTTCCAACAGCAGAAACTCCATATGATCTTGAAAATCAAATGGCAAGACCCTGTTTCCAATGAATCTGTCGTCCTTCAAGACAAACTCCCCAGTATCTAGTCCACAACATTGTCCTCGTTGGGTAGGACACGTCAGGAGAATGACCAAAACCCGACTACCTTGCCAAATCCTGTTCTCACAACTTGAATTTGGCACAAGATCCAGAGGTGCTCCTAAGCGTAGATTTCGGGACCAACTGAGGGACACACTCCTCCGCTGCGACATCGACCATGCTAAATGGGAGTCCCTCGCCAAGGACCGGGCGGAGTAGCGGCACATAATCACAAAGGGTCCAACCAACATGGAGATTCAGGGACGGTTGATGTGACGGCGCGACATTAGTGCAGTGTCCTCTTCTGCCCTGTGTGTGTGTTTTTTTTCCTCGTCTTTTTTTCTGTCTGTTTTTTTTTCCCCCCTCGTATATACGTCACATGTGTGAAATGTGACTCTCCCTCACTGTTTAAACTGGACCTTATACACAGACATTTCCCTGTGATGGGCGTCTGGGTGTGCACACCCAGTGCACACAAACACACACACACACAAACACACACACACACACACACCTCCTACTGAACTGGATAAAAACCGAATCACTTCCTCATCAGCTGTTAAATAACCCCTAATTTGCGCGCCTCATAAATCCCCCGACCCTGGACTGAACCATTAATATACGAAACAGACATTCATACATTGTTTTGTTTTTTTTGCTGTTTGTGTTAAAAGTATGGAGTGTAATTTGTGTCACTGTTTATAAGATATAATGTGATTTAATTTTGGGTTATGTGTTATGTAAATACAATAGAATGTGTGTTAATTGATTTATGTGCTGATTGGTATGACTGTAGGTGAAGCTTAGGGGGTATATAAAGGGTGAGGCTTTTCTAGTGAGTGTGGGTTGTAGAGTCGGAGATTGAGGTGTAGTGTTAGAGTGACTTATTTGAAAGTGTGTGCCTGGAATCTGTGTGCTTGTGTGCTGAATGTTGATTAAGATCAATGCATATTATTTTTATTTTACACCTCTTGTAAATATTTTTTTTTCCTAGATTTTTTTCATCAATTCACCCTTAAAAAAAACAAACCTGTGACAGTCGGCAGCAGTGAATAGAAGACTGCAACGCAAAGAGTGGCTCCTCCTTCCACGACCACCCCCCACCCTGCCATGCCCACGGTGTTCTGAAAGATTTCACTCTGCTCTGGGCCTGAACATATATATATATATATATATATATATATATATATATATATATATATATATATATATATATATATACATATAGGTAGGTGTAGGCTGTGTAGAGAAGCCCCTGAGACAGTCCAGCACATCACAGCAGGGTGTAAGTTGCTGGCAGACAAGGCATACATGGAGAGGCATAACCAGGTAGCGGGCATACTGTACAGGAACATCTGTACAGGGGTCAAGTTGGGAGACCCCCCCAAAGGTGACAGAGAACAAACAGGCCAAGATCCTGTGGGACTTCCAGATCCAGACTGACAAGATGGTGATGGCCAATCAGCCTGACATAGTGGTGGTGGATAAACATGAGAAGACAGTGGTGGTGATAGATGTAGCAGTCCCCAGTGATAGCAACATCAGAAAGAAAGAACATGAGAAGCTTGAGAAATACCAAGGGCTGAAAGAG